>CAUYON010092438.1:0-15835 GCA_963573935.1 Arctocebus calabarensis
CTTTATATAGTGATCAAGGAAATGCCATGAAGGATATCTGTAACAGTATGATCAAAATATTTCTGAATGTATATGAATCGTGCCCTGTGATTGCACCAATGTACATAATTATGATTCAATAAAATTATTAAAAAAAAATTACTAATGTAAGGTTTCTACCATATTTATAATTCCCAGCTCTCTAGACCTGTCACATTATGTCTTGATCTTCAGAAACGACTTTCTAAAGTAGCAACTTCTAAGAAGTGAATGATACAGGGAATTACTTGAAGAAAACTTATTCTTAAATTTTCTCTTACCCTTTTTGTTTCTTCTTTGTCCTTCTCCCTCTCCTAAAATCCAGAATTGTTTCAGCTGACATACAAGGTCAGACAATTAAGTTTGTGAACTCTTTCTAAAGAAGGTGCTATGTGACTCTTTGTTGACTACCACTGCAGTCACCTTCAAGGTGCTCCTCAGGAAGCTGCGCACCAAGGCCAGCGCCTGCTCCACCCCTCAAAGCAATTTTTGAACTCTTCTTCTACAATGGCCATACGAAGTGATGCATATTCAATCTGACAATTAAGTTCGGGAAGTCCTCCTAGAAAAAGTACTACATACATCATTGGTGACTATCAGCTATGGTCAACATTGAAGTACTCCCCTTGGCCATCTGGTGACGGTGGTGATTTCACCATTGAGGTATGTAGCACATTTTCTAGGATGAGTTCACTAACTTAATTGTCCAACTTCAAATAATTGTTGAAGATAGTCAACTGAAGCATTTAGAAATCCTACTTGCTTTACAATATCAAACAACACACTGTTAGATGGTCCCATTCATTCCATGATGACTCAGCATTAAACACATACTTTTGTCTAATACTGTACATAAAAAGAGCTGAGCTAAAAAAAATGAGCAAATTTTACATAATGGAAGTTTCTATTAAAGATAAGTATGTCAAGAAAATAGGCGGTAAACATTTTGTCTCTGTGACTAAGGTAATGAAATAAAGCAAAAAGGTTTTTCCAAGTCATTTTTGTTCTAAATTCATAAGAGAAATTGTTAATATATTTGAGCTGCTTCAACTCATTTCTCTACATTACCTTAAATAGAAAATAACACTGGGGATGTTTAAAGAAAATTCATCTTTTCATCACATAGCTCCTTCTGTAATGGTTGTTTAGGTTTGGACCAATCAGGATAACTTACAGACATCTCAAAATAGAGATACTGTCACTTGATCTTTTACTGCCCAAACTCTCATTTTATTTACTTATTTTGAGTGAGGGGTTTGGAGAGAAGAACTAATCATTGCTAATGAATTTGGTGTTGGTGAAAAATGCCAGATGGGCCATCACAGAGGCTGAAGTTCTTTTATTCACAGGCCAAACCAGAACATTATCCCTGTATTTTGCTTTCAGATGCAACTTGGAACATAGAGTTTTCTCACATTTCCAGACCTATCCAATCTCCTTTATTAATCAGCATTTTCACATTTCATCAAGTATTATTTCGGATGTGTATATTCTGGCAATGCAGAAATCACCATTACTCATTACTCATATCTAGACAGCTTTTGCAGAAATAGTAGTTACACATTAGCGATGTTTTTTTGGCATAATGGTCATATGGTATTGTAGGAAGATGAACTTAGGGCAAACAAAGTAATTTGTATGATGACAGGTTTTGCTCTTTCAGTCATCTAATTTAGAACAGTTTTATGCCAGGTAGGTGATTTTGTATGTATTGGGCCTAACTAGAGCATTCTTTACTTAAAAAAAAAAAATAGAAAATTTACACTGGCTGATAACAGCATCCCTAATTATTATGCTAAAGAAACTTCCCAATAAAAATGAAAATAGCTTACTTTTGATACCACATGCATGTGGAGAAAATTAAAAAATAAAGTGAAATATCAATGGAAATGTCACAGTAAATGTTTCATAATTATCAATTTCCTTGGAATAATTAACAGTTAGTATGCACATTTTTATTTTCAAAAAACAAAGACTCCAATGATTTAGATAACTTGCCTGAGGTCACTCACGTTATAAACAGAAAGAATTATAACAAACCTGCATCTATATGAACATGAACTCTCCATGGCATCCCGTCTCCCTGTTGTCAACTCTGCATTGCCAGTCCAGACCCCTGGTCTCATGTGTCCAGCTGTTTTTGAAATATTTTCATTTTATTGTAAGTATCTCCAAAATTAAATTTTAACATTCACTCACTAACCAACTCCCATTCTGGCATTTGTATCACACAAATGCTTTTTGGAGTTGTGCTAATTTTTCTATCATTTCTATCTTCTTGTATTGAAATATTCAGTCTCTCATCTTCTTGCCTTCAAAATCCCTTGTGGTTTTCAACAATAACAAGATTTTTAAAATAAATAGATAATTGCCAAAAATAAAATTTAATGTCTCTTTGAAGGCCATTATGTTTAGAAGAAATGAATTCTGCTGTTCTATGGCACACTAGAGTTTTAGTTAATAATAACATATATTTCAAAATAACTAGAAGAGAGGATTTGGAATGTTCTCATCACAAAGCAGTTATAAATGTTTGAGATGATCTATCCTATGTTCCCTCTCCAAGCTATTCCGCAAAATTTTATCTAGAGGCTCTTCTTTAAACAAAGCTTTTTAAGAATAGTTCCTACCTCAAAACCTTCAGCAAGTTGTTGTAAGTCTAAAACACTCATGGGAAAATAAAAACTCTCTGTAACCTTGGCTTACTTTCCATTTTCAGTATTACTTCTTTAAAATGAGCACATCACTCTTGCTAGCCATGACACATTTTTACTTATATCCTTTGTTTATGTCTGACAAGCTGTTGCCACATTTCTTTAAAAAACATCTTTTTGTTGAGCATTCAGTCGGCATGCCAGTTCCTTCACAAGCCCTTCTCCAAATCTCAATTTCTGCTTCCTTCATGTCTTAGATTAGAAAGTATCTCTCTAATATATACATACCTGTTTGATTAACTCTGCCTTATACATATTATCCATATTATCCCGATTATTCCCTTGGTATTGTTTTTTGTGTGTGTTATCCTAGGAGCAGGGACTTGTTCCTTATTGCCCTTATCTTGGTTATACAAGAGCATTTGGTAAATAGGAAAAATTCATGAACTCATTTTGATTTATTGCCTAGGATTAATGCTGCTTTCTACAACAGACACTTATTTTAAAGAATAAAGATGGGACTTTTCAAAGATTACATAAATTTTCTTTAAATTCAAACACTGGCATATTAGAAAATTTTAGAAACACTCAGGATTGGATGCAGGATGAGTTTCTAATCTTCCCAGGTTTGAGTTTAGATCTGTGAACATTTCAATAGTCTTCTACCCAATCTCTAGGTTCAAACATTATTTATATTTTAAATTTTATATTTTTATTACAACAAACCATCAGTGATTTAGCCAGTTGTCTAAACAAAACCTGAAATCCTATCATTAAATTTCCCCAGAATGATGGACTCTTAGAAACCTTATGTTACCATTTAAAGTAATTTTTAAACATATTCACTGCATAGTAAAGGTAAATGTTGTTTTTATATATTTAATTCTACTGAAGTTATTACAAACTACTGATGTTATAAAATTTAAAATATATTGCCAATTACTAGCACTTTCAGATATGTCTTACAAAGTGTACAAAATGAGGAGAAAAGGAAATGAGCATATGAACATATAAAAATATGAAAATAAGCACCAACTCTACCTGTTCACAAACTTTACTAAGTATCAGCATTTTGTGATTAATCATCTGATGCTCTACTCTGGCCCATAAAACTTTTAATGGAATAAAACACAAAACAATGAAATAAAAGAGAGGAAAATGCCTATAATATGTTGCAACCAAATAGTTCAAATTTGATTCTATCCTTAATATTCCTTGAGCAAGTTAATTAACACTTATGAATTTCTAGTTTCCTGGTTTCTCTACCTGAAAATGCTGCAATAATTCTTATCTGTAATCATAATGAGAAATAAATGCAACACTAAAAGTCTCGTAGAACAGTAGGCAGATGTGTGAGTCATTGATGTATTTATTGTCTTTACCAGACCCATGTAATTCTGACATAACAAGTACTGCATAACTGGGGTCAGCTTTAACTGCCTCGGTCTTTCCTTCCTGATAGCTTTTATTCAGTTTCCTTACTTCATTGTTCAGTTTTGAAAGTGTAAGTATCATTTCTAAGCAGGAAGAACTTGACCTGCTGTATAGGACCATGTTGTATAGAACCCGCTGGTGTTGTCCTCCTTGTTTGTGAGTCTGCACGCCCAACCTACTTCCTTACCAGCGTCTGGATTCCTCAGACCGCAGTGCTTAACTTCTGTTTCCACAAACTCTATCTGTGTGTGTATGCATAGTTTTTTCTTCACTGTTATAATGCATCTCCCTGTCACCCCACCTGAATCTCATGAAACTAGAGTCTGATTTGAACTTTTTCCTATACATTACTCCCAGTTTTTATTATCTGCACTGCCATATGTTATTTTGTTGACTGATAAATGTCCCAACTGGGATGTCCATCATCCCCAGAATGACTTAGTGACATCTTCTTCAAGCTGATGAAAATGCTGGTGTCTAAGGAGACCTCTGTGGTTCAGCATACTATAATTTAGAGCGCTAGTTCCTCTTATTTCTCATGGAATGGCTGTTGGGATTAACAGAAGAGATAAGAGTGAGCAGAGTTTATAGATATTCTGGAGGCTGAATATGTTCTCATACTTTGCGATATAATCATTCTAATCTCTCATACCTGAAAAATCCAAAATCACTTCAGTATAAGAAATGTTGCTTTCATGACTAGAAATAGATAAGAGATTCCTGACCATAATCGCAGTGAACAGATTCACCTAGGGAGATTTTTATAGGTGCTTCTCAAAACAACAAAATCCAAATCAGCTGGCCACCTCCCGGACTTCTAACCGAGCAAACTAGGGTTTTAGGTCCTTGGCATCTTAACCAATTTAAAAGTTCCTAAGCCATACTGTTATATTTGTATGGTTTCAGGGATATAATGAAAATTCCTTGGCAATGTCTGCAGTAGATGTTACAATAACAGGTAACATAAAACTTTGCAAGTCTGATAAGGTTTAATTCCAAAAAAAAGTGACTCAAGAAAATGCATTTTAGAAGATTAATTTTATCTACATTTTACTCTTTGTGGTAATAAAACCTTATCTGAAAATTGCTGTGAAACTTTTGCAAGATCCTCTGACCACTTTTAAACATCAGTAACGTAGAAATGAAAGCATTTATTTACCAGAGTGATAAATGCAGGCTTCATGTGTTGTCTCTGTACAGATTTTCCTTAAACAACCCAATAGTTTCATTAAGGTACAATTTAAGGAGCTGATACCAATTCATGTTATTTGAACTGTGTTTACATTAAAATTTAATTTCTTTTCTTGAGTACTTTAAACATGTTAGGTTCAGTGATCCTGAATGAGGTCAGACACTCAGTAAATGCTTTCTGCAGATGATAATGACGAAGTTGTAACCCAGGTTTCTTGTCTTTACTTATGTTGAACATCTTACTAACATTTAGACCACAGATTATCTTTGCAGTTTGTTTTTTACTTAAAGTTATATAGTGTAGTTATGTTAGTCCACTTCTTTTTAGCCTTTATTTTCCTAATGCAGAATCCAAAAGCAAAAAAAGAAAAGGCTGGATTTTCTTAAAATAAGCTGATATCTTCTATTCATAAGACAGGTAATGCAGAGAAACTCCACCATGCTGTTTTTGGCTCTCCTCCTTGTTTTTCTTTGCTTCACTTCCCGATCTTTCTAAATACTGCTCTTCAGGCAGTGTTCCCATAGGTAGTGCTGTGAAGTGGGAGTTCAGGTCAGAGGCCAGTGTGCTCACTTTCATGTACATAGCTCTAACTGTAACCCAATGCATCCCTTTCCCCTGAGCAAAGCATTTGTCTTCTCAGCATGAATTGCTACATGCAGAGTAGAGTAGGATCCTGCAGACCATTTGAGGATTGACATTTGGAGAGTTAAAACTCACACTTGAAGTTTAATTGTATTCCAGTTGATGAGAAAAATAAATACTGGGCCATTGCTAGCACCTCTTTATGCATTGAAAATTTGAAATTGCTGCTTGGCTTAAGTTCCAAAACAACATGGGTCTCAAACATCCTACTTAACGAGAGATTGCATGGGGTAAAAAAAAAAAAAAAAAACCTGCATAGCTCCTTGTTTGGGTGGCTTCCCCATAAAACTAAGAATAGCCCAAAACACTACACAGACCCCTTCCAATCAAAGAGACTGAACTTAAAAAGTTAACTTTACTGCTTGATTTTGAAGTTTTCATTTTCTTTGCCAGACAGGTTCAAAAAGAATGTCTCTTTTCATTTCATCAAGCTTAATCCATACATAACATCCTTTCCCACTATTTACTAGACTATAGCTATCAAGTGAAGATATGATGTCTGTGTTTGGGTTAGTTACTTTAAATTCTAATGACCATGATGTAATCACTGTAATCAAGAAAAGCTTGTCTCTCTTTAGATTTAGGTCCTTTGCCATTGGCCTGGCACACTTTTGAACCTTTTCATTAAGCTAACCACGATCTTGCCTAATTTGTAATTAGCAGTGTGCCTGCTTTACACAGTCCTGTGGTCCCAAATTAAAGCTTATCCCTTTGTTGTTTTTTGTTTGTTTGGTTGCTTGTTTTTTGGTGGCAGTGACTGTTATTCTGACAAAACAGTTTACAAATATTTGGACAAGAAAACTTTATCAGCAGCTTACTTTTACTATACTAATGTATTTGTGCATTTGAGTGCTTCTTTCAGATTATTCAGGGTTTTTTTTTATACAATTGTATCTAAATTGGAGATTCTCCTTTGTCCAAGCAAATGTTTAGAGAAATTTGAAACTTTAGAAAAAATTGTATTTAGAAAAAAGATGAAAATGATAATAAGAATACACATGAATGTAGAATGTTTCCTTAAAAATCTTCATGTCTTCTTGTTTTTTAAACAATAAAAATTTCTGTAAATAAAATAGAAACCGTATGAATGTTCCCAGTATAAGGCAAGTTAGGCAACTGTAAATTACAAGATTATCTTCTTAGTTGCTCAGTAAAACGGAGCTATGAGAACCCCCTTCTCTCCTCTGGGGGAGGAAAGTAGTTGGTAACAAATCTGGAAATCAAGGGTCAATCAATAAATAATTTTGGTAAAATTACTATTTTAGCTGATAAAATTTTGCTACACAAACCCAAGTGAAGCCTGTTTCTCAGAGATACACTGGATAAAATTAGCATTTAGTTGCATTCCTAACACCCCCTAATCCTATGAAACTCTTCTGAATTTGGATCCCTTTGTTTATCCTGAAAATATGGGAAACATCTTTTTGTTCTTTCAGATTGCAAGGTGAGTGGAACAAATTGGGAAGGGAAGAATGATTTAGTTGTTAAGAAACTGATTGCTGAGGACCAGAGATATTTAAACTAAGGTCTGATAAGCTCTCAGTACTGACCTGGGAAAATGATAGAGAGTGTTCTCTGCCTCCCTGTGTCTCCTTTTTCCTTTTAAAACACTGAGAGTAATGGTCCATTCAAATAGGCACATGAATAATTTCTCCTGTATGATGAATAAGTATGACTATGAGAGACTATAAATCTTCCAGTTCCTGGTGCTACCTTTACCCCTTTGCCTCAGCAATGGCAGAAGTACAGAGATGGCCTTCATTAACCCCCACAGGATACTCTACTGCAATGTTAATTAATTAACCTATGTTATTCAATCACTGAGTTGGTTGAAACTAATGCATTGCTATATATATTCTATACAATAGTCCTTTGGCATATGCTATTTAATTTCCACCAACTGAAATAATTTATGAAAACCAATAAAAAAGAAAGGCAGCAGCATTAATTCAGTTTATTTAATCAGAACTCCTTTTTAACCTTATTTTTTATTAGTTTTAATTAAGTTATAACCTAAATGCCTGATGAGAATAGGGCTAATAGAAAGAATTAATGTGAAGGTGGAAAGAGTGATTAGTCCCAGGAAGGTAAGGGGGACAGCAATTTTGTTAGGTGGAGATGAATAAAAATAAATAAAAGTTGAATAAAATACAACCAAATATGATAAATATAATAGAGTGATTAGGTTAATAGGTGTGATGCATGTCAACCATAAAAAGCTGTTGTTGGAGTCAGGCCTGTTAATCTTTAACCCCTAGATCCTTATTTAACAGTTAACTTGCCTGCCAGCAGGATATCTTTATGATTTCTTAACTACGTCTGAGCATAAATAGGCAAGTTATGACAGTGTGACAGGAAATTAAAAAAAAGCAATTCCCCAGGTTCCTTAGGGGAACATCTTTTTAACGACAGTAAGTTTCTTAAGGAAATTCTGATATACTAAGAAAAAAATACCATGTTTTTATGTCTATAAACTTGTAAGAAAACAACTATGAATTTTTTTAACATTATAAAGTTTTAAAACAAAATGTTTTGAAGAACCACTGACTGAGAAATCAGAAGACATGTGAACTACGTATGCATGCTTTTCATCTGTATTAACTTCTAGTTGATGTGCATTGTATATTCTGTGTGCGTGTAGGCATGAAATTGAGATACAAACTGTATTAGATTTTAGATTTTGTTTTAGGTTTAAGTAAATTCTTAATGTCAAGGTTTTAGTGACATTATTGAAATAAATAAAGCTACTCTTCATGATACGCAACTAAGATTTTGATTCTCTATCCTAAGGAGATGCATATGATGTGGGCAACTCATGTAGATTTCCACGGCAGCATTTCTTGTGATTCCTTTTCCATCCTTCTTATAATCTTCTACTTAATGCACTATATTTTCAATTAATTTTGTATGTGTTTATGTGTTATATTCCCCCAAATTATTGTAATCTCCGTATGGGAATGAATTCCACCAACGTCCAGCACAATGACTCCTATCCAGCAGCATTTAAGGAAATATCTATGGTCGTGGTTTGACTTAGCTCTTTTACTCAGAAGATTTGATTAGGCTAAGAAGAGGCAGGATTGAAAGGACTTCAAAAATCATAGAGAAATAAAAGAATGGGATCAGGCAATCACATGAATTCGTGTCTGTGTTTGAAGAGAAGGGAACTTAGAGATGATGAAAGATAAGGCTGAAAATGGAGATTCAGTCAGGGATATGGCGAGGGGAATTGGGTATAGGATTAAAGCAGAATGCATCCATTAGATAAACCACAAACATACCCAAATGCAAAAGAAGGCCAGGGAGTTAGAGTCACATGTAATTTATGCTTGGCAGAGCTAGAAATACAGATAGTGACTACGTGAAACACCAGCACTCACTTGAAGTGAACAGCCTACTCACCTCTAGTGGTGAGTGACATTTAGGAACCCAGCCTGAGTACTGCCAGACCTCCAATATTTCCAATAGCCAGAAATCCATTATTTACTCTTATTTGACAATGTGAATGTTACTTTCTTTGCATTATTATAATTAATATTGCTTAATATTTTGATGCAGTAATCATCTGATTACTTTTCTGAATATATTTATCTGCATTCATTCTTTACGAGGTTTTTGTTTCTAGTCCTTACCTTAAACGTTGTTTTTGTTATTAACTTTTAAGGCTTTTTAATTCTGTGAAGGCAAAAAGTGTATAAACACATGTATATGTAAAAATAAAAATAAAAGAAATCCATTATTTGGTAAAAATTCTAATTCCTAAAGATTATCTTTAAGAAAAAACACTGCCTGGGTCAAATAAAACACATCTACAACCTTGATATGACCCATGGACAATCAGTTTGTGACTTCTTATGTTTGCAAAGAATAGCCACGGAAGCAATTTGACCTTTTTGTTGTTCTTGTTGAAGCCTAAAAAGTAAAGTTTTTACTACTCCTTTCTGTGCACTGTAGTAAATGTTGTAATGTCACACCACATGGCACATTGAGGAATTCAGGTGTGTTGATGATGCTCAGGAGACAACCAGCCATTTCAGCAATGAGTCCAAAGCTTCATTCAAAGTATAGAGTGTGTCTGTAAATCTTCAAACAAGCTTTGTTATGTTCCTGCGCAAACACAGCTAAGTATCAAGTCTCTCTCTCTCTACAAACATGTCTAATCCATACAACACTGCCCAATCCCAAGTCTAATCCCATAGGCAGGGAAATGTCCAGGTCCAATAAGCAGGCAAGTTATGCCTTCAGAAATGCAAAAGATTAAGACACATCAAAAACTTCAAAATATTGTTTACATTATCTAAGTTTTGTGGAGAACTATAAAAATGAAAATTGGGTGGCACCTGTGCCTCAAAGGAGTAGGGCGCCAGCCCCATATGCCTGAGGTGGTGGGTTCAAACCCAGCCCCGGCCAAAAACTGCAAAAAAAAAAAAAAAAGAAAGAAAGAAAGAAAGAAAGAAAATTAAATGAAGCTACATTCCCTTTACTACAAACTTACTGAACTCATTTTGCAAATTTATTTCTCAAGTTTGATTCCACAATAACTTTTAAACATTCAAGGCTTAAGCATTGCAGGTGTGATATAAATACACCATGAACTTTTTCTGATACTGGGGAACATGGATCCTGAAGCTTTGAGACATATTGAACGATTTATCTTTTCATTCTAACCAATTTTTACTCCTCTGAATCTAGAAAGCTCTCAAAACACACAATGATTTAATACAAATGATGTAATTCTATGTATATATTTTAGACTTTTTCTTGCCAAAGTTCCATTTAAAAAAGAAAAAAGAAAAATATTATTCTCAGAAGACACTGCACATGATGAAAGCTATTTATATCCCTCTACTCTTCCATTGCTCAAAATGAAAACTCCCTCTTAAAAGGTTGTCAACAAATGCTTCGCTATAGCACAGTAAAGCATACTTGTTTAATGTGCCACAATTAATTGCAATGTTTAAATTTATTGCCTCCATAAAAAAACAAATATTCTGATTGCGTAAACATAAGGAACACGTAAACCCCACTGTTTTTATGTTACTTCAGGAATATACCAGCAAACTAAGATTATGGGTGAAAGGGTTTGAAGTTAATGCGTTTCTTTCAAGTTTTTTCATCTACATATTTTGATTAGGTGAAGAAATTAGTATATAATATGTATTAATTTAAGGCTGTGGATTTTTCTCCACAGTGATATGAGAAATTACCTATATTTTGAAAAGCAAAATGGAAACATGTACAATTTTTCTCAGAATCCATCCCCCAAATTTTAACAAACTACTGTTGAAATGAAAACTGTGATATTATGAAGAATTGTAACTATTGAATGAACATAAAAATAGAAAATAGCAACATTTAAGACGTTTGCTGTTCTTATTTTAGAAGATGACTACATAAGCCAGCCTAAAGAGAGGAATAAGATTTCACATTTTATTGGCGTTTAGGGAAACTTTATACCCTGTCTCTGGAAAATCAGAAAGGGAAGTGGTTATAAGGAATCCACATAATAATGTATGGGAAAGCCAACTAGAATTTACAAGGGAGGGGACTCTGCTGGTGAATCAAAGAGCTGCCAAGTCACATGTTGCACAATTTATTAATCGTAGGCTGCTTCACCAGCCAGCAGTTTCTTTATTTTCTCCTCATTTGTGACTCTATTCCCAGTAACCCACTCAATTATTTTTTGTGCAAAATATGTGTTATGAGTGAAAACACAAAACAGACAAAATTAGAAGAAAGTAAACATTTTGGCAGCTTTCAAAAGCAGGTGGAATGGGTCCAGATTGTACATTGTCTGCATTTTGAGATTTTGATTTTGGCAAGGGGGTACTATTTTGTTGTTAAATATTACACAAGTCTCAGTTTGGTTTTTAAGAAATAAGCGCTCAGCATAGTTTTGAAGTCTAATGACTGTGGATCTTCTGGTGCTAAGAAATGCTATTTGCCCTTGACCTTGCTCCAGTTTCCCAGCTGTGAGTCTAAGCCAAGTTTATAAAAGATTTTTGACAGAAAAGATGTTTTCAAGAGATTGCTTGAAGACTATCTTTACTCACTTCAAATAGGCAAAACATCATTTTTCACTGATGTTCTAGCTCTGTGTGAATTTTCTTATTGAAAAAAATATGCTGTATAATCCCCCTCTTTGATCTTTACTTGTAGCCAATATTTTAAAACATTGCATCTCTGTATAGATTCCATAAATTCTCTAAAACTGAATAAAATTGAACAAGAGATTTGTCAAATGAGTTCAAGACTTTCCGCTCCACTTTCCTTTTTGCCTTCTGTTAAACTGTTGACTGTGGTAGTTTGAGCTAAGCGAATACTAGATTGTTGGGAGGAAAATCCTTTCTAAGATTTTTATCTCTACCAGTTCCTCTAAATGAAATGCAATGCGTCAAGGAAACATCAGTCCCTGTCAGGTCCTACCAAATGCCTTTTTCAAATGCCACAGCGGGCCTGCAGGGCACTGTGCTCTCCAGCCTCAGTTAACTTCGTGGAAGAGGGCAATAGGAAAAGTATGCTCATCTATCCCTACACTCACCAGAAACAGAGGACTTTTCTAAATATTCTGCATTAACACTCTCTGCTTAAGAAAATTATCCAGAGAAGCCATGCCAACAAAGGGAATGTGGACACAAAGCCATCTGCCGCCTCACTGCTATTTGACGATCTCTGGTGCACCTGCTATTATCACGTCCCCTAGGTGCAGCACTAACAGGTTTCAATCAGGCTCACCCAGTTCTGTCTCCATACCTTTTCTTTCCCAGAAAAGAAACCTCACTTGTTAGTACACTGCATGAGCTCAGTCCAGTCGATTGTGCTTCCGCAAAGTCCTTCTTTGTCCTTCCTCTATCCTTGCCCATCTTGTCTTTCCTCACTACTGCTGTGAAGCTGCATAAACTTGTGGTGCAAACATCCTCATCTCTGCCTTAGATCTCAAGGGTCTATTATTAGCACTTTTTTTTGGCTTGTTTGCCATCTTTTTCTCTGCTGACCATTGCCTTTTATTTATAAATAAAATCAAGGCATCCTTTCTACTCTGTTTACCCACTTCTCAATCTTAAGTCTTCCTCATCTTAGACTTCCAGAACATTAAACCTGTACAGAAACTTGTAGAGCTTCATTCTAACTAAATTATTTTATAAACAAAGGGAAAATTCCATTTATCTTTTTAGTCTTTCCCCTATGATCATAATTTTAATAAATGCATTCATTCAAAGGTAATGAATGACTCATAACGAAAAGTCTTAGTCTTTATCTTTCCCAGCTTTGCTATTTTTGATAGTTGTTTCTTCCTGGATAGCTCATTTCCTCCCAATCACATAGTTTCATAAATTTATTCTAATACATAGTCCTCTAGAATGATCCAAGGCCCACACAGCTGTCACCAACCTTCCCAACAAGTGCTTGGATTCTTGGAATCACCCTTTGCTCTCTTCTTCCTTTCATCTTAATTTGAAACTAATATAAAATTTAATCAAGCCTCTCCTCTCCTTTTTTCTGTATCATCCCTTATAGCTTTCATTTTCTCTTCGTGGGTTGTTATACAGGAAATTTTCCATTATCCAGAACTCAAGCAACTGGCACATGACCTGGCCAAAAATGAAACAAAACAAAACAGAGTTTAAACTTGGTGCATCCTTCAGTTAGAAAGCCCACACTTCCTGCATCACTCTCACGGCTCCCTACCATGTTCCCATGTGTTCTCCCTAACAGTTTCAAGTGTTAATGTGTGTTACTTGATGTTTAAAAAAAAATGGTAGTGAAGTTCAAAAGCATCTTGATTGCCTTTTTTTTTTTTTTCTTGAGACAGAATGCCCTTGGTGGAATGCCAGGGCGTTATAGCTCACAGCAACCTCAAACACCTGGGCTCAAGCAATTCTCTTGCCTCAGACTCCCAAGTAGCTCAGAATGGTCTTGAACTCCTAAGTTCAAGCAATCCACCCGCCTCAGCCTCCCAGAGTGCTAGATGGCGTAAGCCATGGTGTCCAACACTTGACTGAATTTTAACTGAATAATACTCTTCATTTACAAAGCTGCTTTATAATACAGTAAAACTGTGTTACTGTAAGTGAAGTTTGTCTTTATTTGTCTTAATTCACTTTTAATTAGTGGATTTCAATATTAATATCAAATCGATACAGAGTTGATGGTATAAGAAGGTATAGTATGGGGTATAGAATTAGTTAGGTCTATTTTTTAAATAGTAACTCTCAAGAAACCAGAAACTACATTTTTCTGTGATCTACCATCCCCACAGGTGCCAGATAATGGGGAGAATGGCATTTCTATCCTCCTCATTCCATGCCATACATTTGTACCTCATCATTTTTTTTAAATTAAACCCTGATGTCATTTTACACTTAAGACTATACTTAAGTTTACAGTTTCAACCCCTAATGTAGTTACCAACTAAATGAACAAAGCCTAACATTCAAAGTATTTTCAGAATTTGATCCCAATTTTTATTTCAGAGTCATCATTCACTGGTCTTCTTTTTGAACCATAAATTGTAGTCAAATGTAGGCCTGGAAGCTCTGTAAACACATTTCATGTGCCCTTATTCTGTCTCATGTTCTTCCTGCTATATCCTCCTTTAGTTTCTTCTCCCTCCTTCCTTTTTTCCTTTACCACCATCTCTGCTGACTGAAGTACCTGTGATCCAGTAAAGTGAACCATGAGGAACACTTCATTCATGCAGCCTATCCTGATCACACAAACTAAGTGAGCTTTCTTTCTATGCAATCATGGCACTGCTTGTTTGTGTTTGATGTCACCTAAGGAGGCCAAGAGATACTTCAGTGCTTGTATCATTCATTCCCTGACAGCAAACATTTTGAGGCTCAGGGTTATTTGATTTTACATTTTTCAGAACTCTTAACATAGTGCTTGTGTTTGCATACTCAACTATAGCTTTAAGTGTTGTCCTACAGGTTTTTGGAAACTCAACAGGTACTAAACTAAATTCCCTCCTCACACCCCTACCTGATCCATCATTAAAACTTCTCTTTCTGTAAAATTCCCTAAACTGGATAAATGGTTTCCCCAGGGACTCAGTAACCCAATCTGGAAATCTGGTAATCCACCTTTCAGAATATTTCCCATTAATCATTAATATTGGTAAACAAAATTTCATATTCTCTTCTAAAATCCTTATAAATCCCTCACTTCTTTCCATCAACATTGCCTCTGTCTTAATCCTCAACATTTCTTGACCAGGTGTGGTGGCTCTTCCTGTAATCCTAGCATTCCAGGAGGCCAAGACTGGAGGATTGCTTGAACTGAAAGAGTCTAGACCAGCCAGAGAAGAGCAAGGCCTCATCTCTACTAACAATAGGAAAATTAGCTGAGTGTGGTGGCTCTAGCTACCTGGGAGGCTGAGATAGGAAGAGCCTTTGAGCCCAGGAGTTTAAAACTGCATCTTTTTTATAAGTAAAATAATTGATGGATACTGTGACAAAGTAGAAAGGTGATGAATTTAAGGTAGTTTAATACATCTTATTTTGTTTTACTAGTACTTACCATTATTTCACAATTCCTATGTAATTTATAGGTGACATGCCTTGGAAGGGGAATCTACATTAATAGATGAAAAACTACTATATGTATAACATTACTGTTTGAAGTGGCAGGTGTCCGCTTGGCGCCTGTGGCTCAACGGGCTAAGGCGCCAGCCACGTACACCTTAGCTGGCGGGTTCAAATCCAGCCCGGACCTGCCAAACAGCAATGATGGCTGTAACCAAAAAATGGCTGGGCGTTGTGGCAGGTGCCTGTAGTCCCAGCTACTTGGGAGGCAGAGGCAGGAGACTTGCTTGAGCCCAGGAATTGGAGGTTGCTGTGAGCTGTGATGCCACAGCACTCTATCCAGGGTGAAAGCTTGAGGCTCTGTCTCA
>CAUYON010092442.1:0-10542 GCA_963573935.1 Arctocebus calabarensis
TCCCAGCTACTAGGGAGGCTGAGGCAAGAGAATCGCTTAAGCCCAAGAGCTGGAGGTTGCTGTGAGCAGTGTGACGCCACGGCACTCTACCCAGGGCGATAAAGTGAGACTCTGTCTCTACAAAAAAAAAAATAATAATAATAATAATAATAAAATATACATAAGTCATTATGGCTCATTTTTTTCATTGATAGCCTATCTGATGCTGCAATAGCATCCAATAACTTGATGAAAAGGAAAACTCCAAAATATTTCTAATTCTCCCATATATCCCATTGTGTCAGTAAGAGAGTCTTCTTTACATAATCTCTCAGGGATTGGACTGTCAGGAATTCCAAAATCTTGTGTCTGTGCTAATTGATCCAAGTGGCCTCCACATTTTCCACAGCAAAATGAAAGAAAAAAAATCCTAGAAGATCTCACATAAAACTTTGAGCGTTACAGCCCTAAAGCAGTACAGATTGCCACTGTTGCTGCTCACATTTTGTTGCACAGAACCAATCAGAAGCCTCTACTCAACTGCAAGGGTCACAATAGTACCACCAGACTGGGCTGTTGGTGAATACTCAGGGTCATCCACAACCTACCTCTTTAACAACAAATATTTGTTATAATCTTCTGTCCTTACATGGATCATGTTGAATCTTCATCAGGGAAGAGAACACAAAATTAGAATCCACTCATAGTTATCAATTCAAATTCCAGAATAAATAGAATATAAGAATTGGTCTTTACCTTAGATTTGGATGTACCATCTCTAGATTAAGAAATCCGTCAATTTAAAAATAAAGTTACTGATCTATCTGATCATCAATAATGCTTATTATGTCATAATAAATAGGGGAAAGGAAAAATAAAACAGGAAACAGTCTTGTTTGATATAGGAAAGAACTAGACAGAGTAAAGTCACTGGCCCTAGTGGGAAATTATTATTGGCAGGAAATTATTGTGTAGCTCACAACTCTAAAAGTAAGAAATACATTCAATTCTGCTATTATGGGAGCAGTGTCCTTATTTATTTTTCTCTTTGAGTTCAGTCTCTATTCTCTGTTAAAAAAAATAAGTTGTTTTGGTTTTGTGTTTCTTAAGCCACATATGAAGAGACTTGACCTTGTTCCTCTTTATGGACTGAATAGATGTCTTATTTCTGTTCTCACTCATTTAAGTTTGAGAGTTCAAATAAGATATTTTTAAATATTTTCTTATAAAAAAAATTATTCTGAGGGTGGCACCTGTGGCTCACAAAGTAAGGCACCGGTCCCATATACCAAGGGTGGCGGGTTCAAACCCAGCCCCAGCCAAACTGTAACAAAAAAATAACCAGGCATTGTGATGGGCACCTGTCATTTCAGCTAGTAGGGAGGTTGAGGCAAGAGAATCGCCTAAGCCCAGGAGTTGGAGGTTGCTGTGAGCTGTGTGACGCTATGGCACTCTACCGAGGGCAATAAAATGAGACTTTGTCTCATTTTGTAAAATTGAAGTAATTTTTCACTGAACTTCTGCATGTCAAGTATCTAAATTCTATCCCTGACATTTAATATATCCACATGTCCATTCATCCACTCATTAATTAATCTTATTTTAAAGCTTTTAAAGGTAAATTGCCAAAGCCAGTTTATTTCTCCCTAAATAACTCAGCATGCAGATCATTAACTTGAGCTCAAAAATAATTTTCAGTTTTATACATAAAATTTATAAGTTATTAAATGTAAAACATCATGTTTACTTGATGAATTTTGACAAATATGCATACCTTTATATCTTGAAGTAGTATCACGTTACATATTATCATAGTCCATAAAGTTTCCTTCTGTTTTCCTTCCAGTCTTTCCCTTCTCCACACCTGACAGATCAAACTTTATTCTTATTTTTTCCACTACAAATTAATATTATGTGTTCTAGAATTGTCTATAAATGTATAACACAGGACTCTTTTCTATAAGGCATTTTGAATCCATATAATTCCTTTGAGTATATTCATGCCATTGCATAGTATCAGGAGCATGTTGCTTCTGATTGCTGAGTTTATTATTTGAATGTACATAGTTTTTCCATTTTTCTACTCATGGGCACCTGTCCTATTTCCATTTTTTTCTATTTTTGGTGGTTATGAATTGCTGGAATAAACATTCTTGTGCAAAACTTTTGTGAATATATGTTTATATTTCTGTTGTATAAATATTTAGGAAGGCTTTTTTTTTTTTTTTTAGAGACAGAGTATCACTCTGTCACACTTGGTAGAGTGCTGTGGCATCACAGCTCACAGCAAACTCCATCTCTTGAGCTTAGGCGAGTCTCTTGCCTCAGCGTCCCAAGTAGCTAGGACTGCAGGCACACCCCACAATGCCTGGCTAGTTTTTTTGTTTTCAATTTGGCCCGGACTGGGTTTGAACCCACCACTCTTGGTATATGGGGCCAGTGCCTTACTCACTGAGCCACAGGTGCTGCCCCTAGGAATGCAATTATTGAGCAAAGATTGAGCCAAATTTATATAAATATATATTATATATGTATGTATATAATTTAGGATTGTTTTACTTTCCTAGGAAGTTGATTGGACTTTTTTCAGAGTGACTGTACAAATTTACATTCTAACCAATACTATATGAGATTTTTAGTTGTGCCAATTCCTACCCAATATTTGGTATTTTCAAGCTCTTTAATTCAAGGGTCTGTACCGTAGTTTCAAATGTAATGTCAAGTCTTAAATGATCAAAGGATTTTTTTGTGTAGGGGCAAAGTTTTTTGTTTTGTTTTTATTTTGTAATAGGACAACACTCTCATATGTAGTCTCCTTCTTTTCTATTTGTTTCTATTTTATTCTGCATTCTAGTAATCGCTCCCAGGTTTACTTGAAGTTATATTTTTCATTTTAACTATAATTATTTACTTATCGCCCTTATTCCCGTCTCTTTTTCACTAAAACAGAGCTACAGTGAGGGCACTGCTTTTTGTGTTAAGAATATCACATGTCTCACGTTTGTCCTCAGTCACTTTACTCCCTTAAATTGTTTACTCAGTGGCACACTTAGTCTGTATCTAATGAAATAGAAACAGTAGTAACATTTAATTCAGACTCTATTGTTTACAATCTTCCTCAATTATCCTTACAACTATTTTAGTTCTGTAAAATTGCCTCTTCCAATTTTGTTTCCAAGATACAAATACATACTACTGCATTCCTCTTATTCCATCTCCTTCTCTGTCATACATGATGCACTACACGCTAACAAGAATTTCATTAGCTGATTAGTTGCTACATAACTGAGATCAGTGTGTTTTCAGCCTCCAATATGATTTTTGCGCAGGAAAAAATGATCTTGCTCATTTTACATGTAGTATACAGGTAAGAGAAGCTCTGCTCCATAGACTCACATGGCAACTGCTCCTGGAAAAAGATATTGATGAAATAGTAATTGTCTCAGCAACCCGGGAAGGGAAGAGAGAAATTGGAAGACAAACAAAAAAAGAGAGAGAGAAACAGAGAGAAAAAAATGTATCCAGTAGACTTGAGTATTTTAAAGGGTCTTCTAGGGAGATCATCATAAATAAAACCAAAAATTCCCCCAAGAACTCACATCAGACCTTATCTTTAATAGGTCGTCAGTCAAGTTTCTTATTGTTATTGAAGTTATTAACTCGACACTAGCAATAAAAAATAATAAAGCTTCTAATTTCATGTACTGATATCTAATTATGCATGTATGACTTGTACTAGTGTTAGTATTTTTATAATGTGTAGTTGTTTTATGACAAAAGAATATCACTAAACATTGACTCCGAACCAAGGTCAGAGTAATCCAACTTTCAACAGCACTGTAATACCAAAAGACTTTTTTCAAAATAATGAATATATTTTTTCACAAACTCCAAAAAAAAAAAGAAGAAGAAGAAGAAGAAGATTAAAAATCATTGGCAGTATATAAAGCTTAACATCAATTACATATGTAGAAATGGGAGGGATTTTGAAATGAGCCAAATAATTTCCTTTAACTTAGTATGGTATAAAATCGGTTACCTCTGCTTTTCAGACCCATAAATGCTAAAGTGAAATTGCTTGGAGCATAAAAAATTGACAAAATGTTAATGAAGTTTTCAGCATTCATACCCTGTCTTTTCTGAACTAAAAGTCAGTCACAATCAGGAATGCATTAGAGACATTAATAAGATGATTTTTTGTTTCTAGAAATATTACTTTTTATCCCTATGCACAATGATTTTTGAATCTGATAAGGATCACACACTATAAACCTATCCTGTGATATGATAGCTTAGTAAGAGTTTTGGTTATTCTTTTAATTTAGGTATGTTTGGCATGTATTTTTTCTGTCTCAACCACATGTTAATTATATTTCTTTGGTCAAAGAAAAAAATGATGAATTCTGATGCATAGAGGTATCAATCAGTTAAAACAACTTATCAAAAAATTGGAGCAGAATGCACCACCTTTTAGAGTGATGACTTCCTTAGATATTTAGGGAGCTGTTTGAATAAAAATATTACATTGTAACACCCACACAATATCAAGCCAAGTATAAATACGATACTTTGATGAACTGTGCTCAATTTGGTTTGAAAATCTGAAGAGTGATCACCTAGGGGAGAAAAAAAAAAGTTAACTGGAAGTGGATAGACCCTGGCAAGTTCTGGTCCTTCACTTTGAATCACACAATCCCTGAAATTGGATTAAATTGACCTTGAAGTGCTAGGCTACTTGCACTAGAAACATTAGAAACAGACCCAAAGCTATGTGGACACTAGCGTTATTATAAAAAGTGTCACTGCAAATATAAGAAAATAGTGATCTTTATTTACTTTTGATTAATCATAACTGTATATATTAATGGGGTACAATGTGCTGATTTGATACACAATGTGGAAAGCTTACATCAAACTGATTAACATAACCATCACCTCACTTACTTGTTTGTTGTGGTAAGATATTTATACACTACTCTTAATAATTTGGACATGTGGCTGTATTTAGATAAATGGGTTAATTGGATATGTTTGTGGAAAATTAAAACTCGACACACCCTTACAGTATATCCCAAATTAATTTCCAGATGAGTTGTAGATTTAAATTTAGTGAGAATCGTGATGAGTCTAAAAGCAAATAAAGAGTATACTTCTTTGTCACCATGATCAGGGAATACAGGATGGTATACTAACTTACTTTAAAAAAATTAGTCACAATTAGTATCAATTGGACACATTTCAGTCAAGGACATCTGCTCATTAAAATACACTAAAAATGAGTTAAAAAAGAAACCACAGTGGGAAAATTGCAACATATATAACTGATATGGCATTTATAAAATCACCTCCCTCAAAGAAAGAAACAAAAATTAAAACATTTGGAAGAGATGTGGTAAGCATTTACAAAAAAAAAAAAAGGCTTTCCAAAGGACTAATGAATATAGAAAGAACTGTCAGCCTGCCTAAAAACAGGGGTACACAAATTAAAACTTAGTGATTTATTATTATCCGTACATCATGATGCCAAAAGAATGAAAAGGTCAAGATTCATAACGTAGTATTCATTACCCAATTGAACACCATAAGGGGAAACTCTGAAGCTCTCTGGAGCTTTCTCCACTCATTTCTTTACCCAGAATTTTGTTCTGCAAACTCTAGTGGACTCGGTTTCCTAAACCTCAGCTTTATCTCCTCAACTGAGGGAGTCTTTGGGGCTCTGCTTGAGGCCTCTCTCTTGGCTGGAAGTCCTGGAGCTTCCTAAAGACAGCATTTGTTTTTCATTTTCAGTAATCGCTGTGAGGTAACCCTGCTCTCCAGTATCTCAAAATCATTGTTTCATACATGTTATCTTTTAAAAAACAATTCTGGTTGATTCCAACAATAGAGTCTTTGTTGCTCCATCTTGGCCAGAAATAAAAGTATATTACTAATTTTTAAAGTATTTCCATTCAATATAGCTAAAGGCAGGGATCTGCCACTGCAAATTAGTAAGACAAATTCCTTGCTTTTTTATTTCATTTGTTGTCTTTTGTTGCTTTCTGAAGTATGACATCTTTAGCTTTTAGTTATTAAAATAAAATAGGTCATCATCTTCTCCATTGCTGCTATGTACCTCATGAAAGTTAATGCTTACCAAAACTTAGCCAAATAATGAACCCTCACAATTTCCTGAAGTATATCCGTTCAACTCTGAGAACGACTATAAGTATTCATGTCATCCCCTGAAATTTTACTTGCTTCCAAATCCCCCATATTATAGTGTTGAAAGATTGTTTTAGAACTTGTAACTGCTCTACATGTGAAATATAACATTCTATGTTTCGGTAATACAATTTTAATCAAGTAAAAAAAAACTTATACTGTGTTCAATGCCCTGGAAATTGAGGCATTGTTTGATTTACATCTTATTCTAACACTCACAATTTCCACCTTACTAGGTGAGAAGTTCATACTATGTTCTTTCCTCTTAACCATTAATCAGGGATCATTTTCTTAACTCATCCTCTCTTTTAAGAAAATTACAGCTAAGGCTATATGGAACATTGGTAGCAATCTTAGGAGATAGAAAGTGAAATTTTCTTCAAATAGAGAAATATGAAATTTGGGGACCTTGTTGTCTTAAATTGGGCAAACCAAAGGCAAAATATATTTTTGAGGAAAGTCAGGAAAAGGTAAAACAGTATTTTAGATGATACTAATTTATTTTGTTTTGTTTTTACTTACAGTTTATTTTAGTGGGTATTATAATTATATTACTGTTGTATTTTTAGGTACTTATCGCTTAGAAATACTAAGTGAATATGAGCTATGTGATGAGATATGTGTAACTAGCCTTAAAGTAATAGCAGAAAAGTGAGATTATTACATGTATATAGGTGAAATAAATAACAAAAGTGGAAAGATAAAGTGGACTAAACGGAATTATGACTAGTTGTAATGGTAATTCATATGAGTAACTGTATTTACGTTGGCGCAAAAGTAGTTGCAAATTTTGCATTGTTGGAATTTGCCATCTGATATTGGAATGCATTCTTAAATGTGGTTATGTTATATATTATTTTAGTGCACATTTCTCACTTTATATATTTTTTTGCTAACACTTATTTCTTGCTGTTTATTTAATGTTCATTTTCAACTGTGGAAATGATGTTAAACAATAAGCAAATTCAAGTGATTTTCTTTATTCAAATTCAAAATGGGTAGTAAAACAGTGAAGACAACTTGCAACATCAACCACACACGTCGCGCAGGAACTGCTAACAAAGGTACAATGCAGTGGTGGTTCAAGAGGTTTTCCAAAGGAGATGAGAGAGTTGAAGGTGAGGAGCTTAGTGGCCAGCTGTTGCAATCTGACAACAACTAATTGAGATCAATCATTGAATCAGATCCTCTTATGACAGCAGAAGTTGCCAAAGAACTCAAAATCAAGCTTTCTACAGTCACTCTCAGCATTTGAAGACAACTAGAAAGTTGAAAAGCTTGTAAGTGGGTGCCACATGAGCTGACTGAAAATCAGGCAATCATTGTTTCCAAGTGTCATCTTCTCTTATTCTACACAACAAGGAACCATTCCTCAATCGGACTGAGACATGAGACAAAAAGTGGATTTCATACAATAACCAGGAATGAGCAGCTCAGTGGTTGGACTCAAAAGGAACTTCCAAAGCACCTTGCAAAGCCAAATTTGCACCAAAAGAAGGTCATGGTCACTATTTGGTGGTCTACTGCCAGTCTGATTCACTACAGCTTTGAGAATCCCAGCAAAACCATCATATCTGAGAAGTGCGTGCAGCAAATCAATGAGTTCTACCAAAAACTGCAGTGCCTGTAGCCAGCATTGGTCAACAGAAAGGACCCAAGTCCTCTACACAGCAATGCCTGACCACACATCACACAACCAATGCTTCAACAGTTGAACGATTTGGGCTACAAAATTTTGCCTCATCCTCCATATTTACTTTTCCTCTCATCAACCAACTGCCACTTCTTCAGGCATCTCAACACGTTTTGGGGGGAAAAATGCTTCCACAACCAGCAGGATACAAAAACTGCTTTCTAAGAGTTCATGGAAATATTAGCATCTCCAAAACTATAATATATTTGAAAGATGAATGTTATTTTTCTCTTACACAATATAAATTATTTTGATGAACACTTCACCTCAGGAGAGAAAAATCGGCTTACATTTGAGTTGGTGTTTTGTTTTTCTGGTTTTTTTTTAACATTATTGGTAGAAACAAACTTATTGCTTGTTGGCAAAAACATGTTCATTGTAACGATTCCTATTTTGATTAATTAAGATATCTTTGAGCCTAGTTATAATGACTTAAAATTCACGTCCCAAAACCACAATTACTTTTACACCAACCTATAAAAGAAATACATGATATTCTAAATATAAGAAATTATTACAAAGATAAATAGAATCATGTGTATTTATTTTGATGGTTAAAGTGATTAAACAAATATCTGTGCAGAAAGAAATCACAAAGGCAATTATGATATATTTCTCATAATTTCTTTTTTTTTCTTTTTTTTTTTTTTGCAGTTTTTTGCCAGGGCTGGGTTTGACGCGCCACCTCCGGTATATAGGGCAGGTGCCCTATTCCTTTGAACCACAGGCGCCATCCTTCTCATAATTTCTGTGGCCGAATAATCATTGGCTGGTCCCCAATATGTCGTAATCATACTCTCCAATAAATAAATTCAGTTAAAATTTCAATAACATAGATTTTTGAGTAGTAAATGAAATAGGGGGAAACCTATTTACATTGTACTTTTTGCAATACTCCTAGAACAGATTCATTTACAAACATGCCAAAATCAGGACTGTCTGTAGTTGGTTGCATTTAGGGATCACACTCTACTTCCAGAAGAAACAAATTATAGTCTGGGTCAAATCCAGGCCACCCTCCATTCTTATGAAAAATTTACTGAATCTTGTCTATATACTACATATCATAGTTTGCTATTCAAAATAAAGCATTACGCTCTAAAAAGAAGGCATATGTAAAAACTCAAATGTAAACTGATTTCTCTCCTCAGGTGAAGTGTTCATCAAAATAATTTATATTTTGTAAAAAACGTAACATTCATTTTTCAAATCTATTATAGTTTTGGATATGCTAATAAGTATCCAGCTTGTCTGGATATTTTAATATTTTCAAATATTCTAAAATTTCAAACATTAAAACACCATGGAATACATAGTTACTATCATTATTGTCAAATTTTCAAGAAATGGTGAAAAGTGGAAACATTGTGAAAGTGTAGCCAAGATAGTTTGAAAATATATACACATTTGCAATATTAGTATATGGTTATGGTAAGGGCTTAATTTTTGTTTTGAACTGAGGAAAAGCACATTAAAAGATGTTTTAATGAGAAGCAAAAGATTTCTTAACACATGAAATGAATAATATTACATTGTTCTGTATGGCTGATAATGCATGGACTATATAAAGGATAAGGTAAACACATGGTATAGGTTTAAATTATACCATATTGATGTTTTGAGGTCATTTTGAGAGATTTCCATGTATAAAAACATGTATGAGCCTAGGGGAAAGCATATAATTTGTTCATGCAGAGAATGCATTTTAGATTCTCTGATTTCTCAGGGATTTCAATTCATTTGTTAACAGCAAGAGACACGGATCTTTTCTAAGTAGACAAGGTCATAACATCAGAATTTTTCTATCATTTTATAATAAATACAGAGTACTAATTTCCTAAAGCTCAACAAGGAGTAAAATTTACTTTATGAAAAATTATAAATCACAGATTTATTTTTAAAATAATGCTCTAGGGGATGTATAAGCAAGTCAAATATTTCATAGAGCACATTAAATAGGAGTAGCTATTTGTAAGATTTAAGACACAAAGGTTGGTGCCTGTGGCTCAAAGAGTAGGGTACCAGCCCGGTCCTTGCCATAACTGCAGAAAAAAGTACTTAGAATTAAGTGACAAAATGTTTTGACTTTGGAAACAAGTTGGATTAGATACAATTATTCACTTAAATCTGTTGGGTGACCCAGCCTCTACTGTGCTATGTACACAAATGAATGCAGAACTTCTCCATAAGCTAATCTCAAAGTCTATGGAGAGAAAGATGCTGCCACCCAAGGGCTGTGATAATGAACCATCTCCTCCTCAAGCTCCTGTATGACTTTTCTTCATAGAGCATCTACGTTCAACTAGAACTGTGTATGAGGAATATAATAAAGGCCATTACTTTTCTGTTGTAGAGTTTCAAAACAAACTTATCTTGGAAAGTTTTCATGGCGATGTTTCTGGGTCTTATAGGCATAGCTATTATTAAATGTCAATTCATTTTCTTAACTGAATTATTAGAATTTTTTATTTTTATATATACATGTGTTAATTAAGTTTCCACTTTTTGTCTTCACAGAATTTAAAAGGTTAAAATTTAATAACAATAACAATGTTTAAGATAAGGACTAGAAACAAAAACCACGTAAAAAATGAACAAAGATAAATACATTCAAAAAAGAAAACAGACGACTACTGTTTTCTTTTATTGAAATAAGTGAGTTATTTTTT
>CAUYON010092444.1:0-61248 GCA_963573935.1 Arctocebus calabarensis
TCTGGATGGAGGGTCTGTGACCCACAGTCAGACGAGGCAGGTCAGGGGACTTGTCTATGGCCAGCTGCTACACAGAAAGGCGAGGAAGGTAGGAGTCCTATTTCGAGGTTTTATGGCCAGCAGTGGGAAGAGGGATTCCAGTTTCTGTGACTTGGTTGGGAGGTCGGAACAAGATGGCAGGAGCAGGGTAGAGAGGCATGTCCCCTGTTTCAGAGACTCAGCACGCCCAAGCGCCCTGCTGTCCTGAGCCTTGACACCCTCACAGTGAGTGAGCCTTGAACCCGTTGACCTCCCTGTGCTGGAGGCCGGAGGGAAGGGGCCCAGAGCTGCACAGCCAGGGTGGAGAGAGGCCCCACACCTGCCCTTCTGACTCTGTTGGCACCCTGCTGGCCTGAGTGAAATAGGGAGCAGGCAGAGCGGGGGTCCTCTCACCCTTAGGCACCCCAGAGAACTCCCTCCAGGGTTGAGGGGTCTAACATCTAGAACTTTCCAAAGGAGTGTGGAAAAGGGAGAAGAACCACAGTAATGTTCGCACGACACTGTGCAGACGAGCCAAGGCTTGGCAGGCCGGCAGGCCCTCCCCACGTGACCTCTTGCAGTCACCATAGTTGGCAATCAGCAGTAACGTGGCTTTGGCTTGAGGAGTGATTCCACTCCTCTCCAGGCCCGCTGGCCGAGAACAACACTGGCCCCTGGGAAGAAGGCACAAGACGACCTTGGGGTTCTGAGTCTTACCGGGGTGCTGTCACCTGGGAGAAACCCTCAGTCTGCATGCCCACAGGAGCAGACTGCATCTCCAGGGCCAGGCTCCCACCCTTCCCCTGCCGAGCTGTCCGTGTGCTGGTAACGGGATGCCGCACAGAGACGTCCACCTGGGGGCGGGACCCTCTTTAGCCCCACCCTTTGCTGTCAGAGTTCAAGCACCTGTTGCCAAATAGGAGGCAGCATGAGCCCCAGAGGGCCCTGTCCTGCCCCCCCACCCTGCCTGGGTCTTCCTCATCCTAGGATGACCCCCACCCGGCCAAGGCTCTGCTCTGGTGTGGCCTCGGGTGCTGGAGGCTGAAGGACACTCTCTGTGGCTGTTCTCAACCTAGAGGAACTGTATGAAAGGGCTGTGGCATTAGGAAGGTTGAGAACCACTGCCCTATGGCGTCCTTCAGCCAGAATCGTGACTAACAAGCTTGGTCTCTGGGGAAAAATCTTGACATCACCTTGACTGTTTTCACACTTAAAAACACCTGAATTTCTAGCTGGCAGCTCTGTGCTTCAGAGCTATTATTCCACAGTCGGAAAGCATCTGGTGCTGCCAATAAGACAGTGAGCGTTGATCCGAGCGGCGGCTTTAGGAATCTCCTCCTCTGTCCCCTGCCCTGCTCGGTGTCTGCACTCACCCTGGTGTTTTCTAGGCAGAGCCTCGTTTCCCTTCATCCTGTTCGGGGCTCACTGTAAGAGCCCATGGCTGACCACCTTCGATGCCAGAAGAGTCTCTGTGTTTCTCTGGTGGCCAGGGACCTGCAGCATCTTTTCTTATGGTTCTTGGCCATTTCTAGCTCTTTTTTTTGATAAGTGTCTGTTCAAGTGCTTTACCCATATTTTTAATGGGGTATTTGATTTTTTTGTTCTTGTTGAATTGTAAGACTTTTTTTATTTATTCTGGATAGAGACCCTTATTGGATCTATGATTCTTGCATATTTCCTCCCTTTCCATAGGTTGCCTTTTTGCTCTGTTGTTAGTGTTTTTTGATGCACAAAATGTTTATGTTGCGTGCAATTCCTTCTGCCTGTTTTTGCTTCTGTTGCCTTCTGACACAAACCATCACCATTTCTGATTCTGCTTCACTTTCTTCTAGAGGTTTTATGGTCATAGATCTTTGGGTAAGGTCTTCGTTCCACTTTGAGTAAATTTTGGGGATATGGCATAAGGGTCCCGTGCTGTGCTCTGGCCTGTGGATGCCCAATTCCCCACCATTTGTTGGAGAGATTGTCCATCCCCATGCAGTTGTCTTAGCGTCCTTGTCAGGGATCCTTTGACCATACATGAGGGTTTTTTTCCCTCTCTATTCTATTTCATTGTTTATTTCCCTGTCTTTGGCACCTCCTGTGGGCTAGCTGTGCACAGGGCACTGTGGAGACGCAGATATTCTGGCCTCCCTGAGCTGGGAGCTGAGAAGGGGTGACGGCACCATCCCACCTGTGAACTCTGACCCTCTCCCTTAGCTGGGTCAAAAGTGTGTGTCTGAACAGGAATCTGCAGTTGTGGGGTCATTACGGGCCATGCTTTGAAAATTATTTTTCCTGTTTCAAAATGAGATTGGCTTTGAGCCCCAAGCTCTTCCATGGGCTCTAAAATTAGAACCCCATTGACAAGGCAATCTTTGTCAGGGGCCTGCGGCTTGCACCAGGGAAGCAGGGAAATGTCAACAGTACATTTTCTGTGTCAATTTTGAGTTTTTTGAGAGGCCTGGGCAAATGGTAACTCAGAGCAAATTGACATTGTTTCGAAAGCTTTTAGAATCCAGCCCCTTGGCACAGTGTGATTACCGCCAGGCATGTCAGGGGCTGGTTCTGTGCTGGCAGAGTGGTCTGCGCCCTCCTCCTGCACAAATGTTACCCTGGGGGGCTGCACAGCACAGGCCTTCTCTGCCCTCCAACAGGCCTTCTCTGCCCTCCACTGTTCGTGCTCTGTGACTTGCTGAGCTCTCCAGGACCCTCTTGTGAGCCCGGTGGTCCCGGGGCTGAGCACTTGGGAGTCACCTCTGGGGACTCTGTGGGGTTGAGGACTTGCCTGAATGTGGGGAAGTGGGCTCTGGTTGCTGGGTGTGTTCATGAAATGCACCAAGACAAATGTGTGGGAAAGGTCCATGCTGGTTGTGGCTTTCATGCTGGTACTAGCCCAGGGTGCAGGACATATGCCCCCTGCAGAGACACTGGCTGCCCTTGGCAGAGCTGGGTGTGCCCAGGCCAGATGCGGGGCCCCTCAGAGCTTGTTTTGGCATTAGCCCTGGGCGTCACTTACAGTGGTCCCCACCACTGCGTGGGCTGCAAACGGAGGAGCTTAGCCAGGAGCATACAGTAATCGGCACCGTCATTTCTGCAGGATTGGCGTGGGCCACTCAGTTCTCAGGCAAGGCCTTTCACGGTCAGTTATCCCCAGCCTGACACAAGGCCCTGTGAGCCCCACCTGCAGCCTTCTCTCCTGCCTCCAGCCACATCTGCAGCCCCAGTGCGGTGCCTGGAGCCTGCTCTTCCCCTGGCTTGGGGGACCTGTCTGAGGCATGAGCTCCTGCTCCACCTTCCAGCCTGGTAGAGCCTTGCTCCCCAGCACAGTGCCTGTGTGCAGCACGGTCGTGCTTTCTGGCTGAGTCCTGCTGAGACTCTAGTTGTGGGGCACAGAGGCTGTGTCTGTCCTGGGATCCCAGCCTGGCCAAGGCTGGTCACACTAGCGAGTGATCGATTTCTAGAACCAGAGACTCACACGGGTTGCTTCCCCCCAAACACCTCTGTGCCCAGCATGCACAGCTCGGGAAACCCACGAGGTGCGCCTCTCGGGATGCTCGGCAGAGCTCCTGAAAACCTTGTACAAATGAGGAAACTGAGGCCTGAGGGAGAGGAGGGAGTGCACCTGTGGTCACTGCAGTGGCTTGAGTGGGGCCCCAGAGACACGCCCACGTCCTAACTCCCCAGACCCTGTGCATGTGGCCTTACTTTGAAACGGTATCTTTGCAGTTGTTATTAAGGTAAGGATAAGAATATCCAGCATCAGGGTAGGTCCTAGATCCAGTGACAAGTGTCCTAGTAAAAGACAGAAGAGGAGAGACACGGACACAGAGGGGAGACCACGTGGAGAGACACAGAGACTGGAGGGGCACGGCCGCAAGTCGAGCAGCACTGAGGCCTCCCTAGACAGCAAGCGTGATGCACCTGGGACCTCCAGAGGAAGCAGGCCTGTCCACACTTCAGTTTTGGATTTTGAGCCCCCAGAACTAAAAGTTAACTTCCATTGTTTTAAACCATCCAGCTGTGGTCATTGGTCGTGATAAAAACACTAACACGGTCACTTGAATCTGAAGTGAAATGTAAATGGTGAACCCAAACCCTCCCTAGAGACGACACCCCTCCCCTTCCTCACCTCAGATTTCCAGAGCGGCTGAGTGAACTCTGCTTGGAAGACTCCATTCTGGGTGGTGACCTGGCTGGCACAGGAACTGTCTGAGAATGATGGCGACAGCAGGAACCGTCTACCAGGGGGGGACGGCTAGGGCCTGGACCTCCGTCATCTGAACCTGCTGTGTCTAAGCTGTGACCTTGTCCCCTCCAGGTCCGGGCCATGCGGCTGTCCTTTGTGGGAGAGCTGGGCTGGGAGCTGCACATCCCAAGGGAGTCCTGCATGCCTGTGTACCAGGCCGTGATGGCAGCAGGAGCCAGGCATGGCCTAGTCAACGCGGGGTATCGAGCCATTGACTCCCTGAGCATCGAGAAAGGTGAGTGGGAGGTCTGGATAGCGCTTGGGTGCACCCAGCACCTGGGTGCAAAGTGGCTGTCCGCCTCTTCCATCACCCATACCCCCCATCCCTGACACCATCATTTCCCCAAACACTCATTGCTACCCAAAAACCAGGTCTTCTGTGCAGGAGTCCAGGGATGGTGCTGGGATGGCCAGCCCCACACACATATAAAGGGCTGAGGTGTTGTCCAGCACCCTGGAGGTCAGGCCAGGGCTAGATTTGAACTCAGCACCTAAGATTCCCTTGGAGATCTGCAGGTCAGAGCAGGTGCCAGAGCTTCTCGATGAAGCCCACTCCCGCACCCGGCAGATGGGGACAGCTCCCCTGATGCCACCCGGGCCCCTCACAAGTCCTCCCCCCTGCCCCCAGCCTGAGGTTACGGAGAGCCAAGGGCTGATGGGCTGGTCTGCTTAGGGTCTCCCGGGAGCCCTGTGGCATCAATGCCTGGGCTACCCTGGTCACTAAGCAGCTCTGGGTGAGGGGAATGTGGGGCTGGGGAGAGTGGGTTTGGGCAGTGTTCACCTTGTCTTTGCACAGCTGGGCACTGACTGGTGGTCTCCCCTTGCTGCAGGCTACCGGCACTGGCACACGGACCTGCGGCCAGATGACAGTCCCCTGGAGGCGGGCCTGGCCTTTACCTGCAAGCTCAAGTCCCCCGTGCCTTTCCTGGGGCGGGAGGCCCTGGAGAAGCAGCGGGCCTCGGGCCTTCGCCGGCGCTTGGTGTGTTTCACTGTGGAGGAGTAAGTGTCCCGCAGTCCCAGGCTGCCCAGAGATGACTGCCCACAGTGGTCAAGGCTCCTAGTACTGATAATTCCCATGAGCCAGAGTGCACACAACAGCCCATTACAGATGGGGAAACCAAGGCCAGGGACACACCGTCTCTCTGCATCCCACTCTTTTCCAGGCAGAGCTGGGCTTCCGGGCAGGCCTGTCTGACTCCAAAGCTGAGGTCGTAAACTCAGGCCCCTCCCAGGCCAGGCAGAGGACAGGACAGTCAGGGGCCAGGCCATGGGGAGGGCACGCCCTCCTCCTTGAAAGAGGAGGGTGGGCTGAGCCATGCCATCCCCATCCTTGAGTCCTGGCCGAGCTGGGAGGGAGCCTGGTGCTCTAGTCACTGCACTGCAACCTCCCAGCCCATTCCTCATTAAATCCCCATGTAGGGGTGCAAGGGCCCTGACTGGGGCTGCCATCCCTGTCACCAAGGAGGCCAGGAGCCACACAGCAGAGGTAGAGGAGAGGCTTGCTTAGGGGACCTGACTGTTCTGCCCGCTGAAGGGTGGCTTTAAACCCGTGGATGAGAGCTGGGCCTGGGTCTCCATGGGTTCTGGAAGCCTGGCTCCACTCAGCTCCCAGGTAGCTCTGAGGTTAAATGCTGTGCTGGTGTCAGAGGACCATCTGGGGCTCCCTCAGGGGTCTGGGTACCACCAGCCTCTGGGAAGGCCAGGTGTATGGGGATTTGTTGATATGCAGCTGACAGCCAGCTGCACACAGGGTGCTCCCCCCAGATTTCTGGAGCCTTCTAGAGACAGGTGGGGAGTGATTGGGGGTGGGGGGAGCAGAGCTGAGGCCTGGCCCCGGCCCATACTCCCCTCTGGGCCCTTGACAGGCTGTGCCTCTCTGCATGACCGTTAGTCTACCTCCCAGGAGCCCACCTGGCCCCCATGTCTGACCCTCTGTGATGTGCCTACAGCCTGGCTCCAGGGGTGGCTTCCTCAGCACACGTTCCCTCCCTGCGGGCTCTTCGCTGTGAGATAGCCCCAGCACCACAGCTCCAGGCCGGCAGGGTCCACGGAGGAGACCGGACAAGATAGGGCTGTGGGGTGGTGGGGAGTGGCCCTGCCCTGTTGCCCTGGGACCCTGGGTGGGTTGGGAGCCCCTGCCAGGTCCCTTTTCCTCTGGATGAGAACAGCATTGGCTCTGTAGGACTGCCCAGCCCATGTCACTCAGCCTGGGCTGCCCACAGCCAAAATGGCCAGCCACACAGGAAGGTGACACCAGTGATCCCAGTGCTGGTGTCCCTGAGATTCCAGTCTACTTCTTTCTTTGTCTTCCTACTTTGAATTTCCCAGAATTGTACTATGAGTAGCCATATGTGCCACGTACTGAAGGAAGCCTTCTTATCAAGGGCCCCTCAATGATAGAGAAGACGAGTCAGGGCGAGTGAGGTGTGAGGACGCTTGATGCTGCCTGGCTCGAACGTGCCCAGCTGCTAGAAACAGCACTATCCGATCCTGGCTTTGATGTTTTTGGTTTATTCATTTTATTCACTCGAAGGCTGTGCCCTGGTGTCCAGGCTGGGTACTGGGCTGGCTCTGGGGTCAGTGGTGACTTAGCAGCCCAGCCCTGCTTTTGTGGAGCAAGGTGGGGTCTGGCGGGCTCAATCTAGACCCTGTGTCCTCCAGGCTGGAGCAGATGTGTATGCACCAGAGGGTTTCTGGGGTCCCAGCTGTCTCGTTGCTTCTTCCAGAAAAGTGCCCATGTTGGGGTTGGAGGCCATCTGGAGAGATGGCCACGTGGTGGGCCACATCCGTAGGGCAGACTTCGGGTTCACCATCCGCAAGACCATCGCCTACGGCTATGTCCACGACCCCAGCGGTGCACCCGTGAGTCCTATTTGCTGCTGTACCCTGCATTGCAGAGTGTGCCCGGCTATGGGGAGGGGCTGTAGGCTGGGAGAGGGGCACATGACTCCTGGCTATGCCGCGCTGTTTTCTGAATGAGTCTGACTTTGGAAGCTCTAAGCTTTTCTTGCTCAGAAATAGGTGCAGGCAAGGCCAGTGCTCTATGGCCCAGGAGCCAGAGCCCAAACTTAAGCCCCCGCACCCTTTGCCCAGGGGTGGGTGTGTGGAGGGATTCCTGGGACACAAGGTCTGCCCCTCCTCCCGTCCCTACTCCAGATTCCTCGGACCCCACACCCACCACGTAGCCTTGGCCCTGAGCTCTGGGAGGCTGGAGCAGACAGCTGCCAGACCAGGTGCTGTCCACAGAGGGGCTAAGTACCAGGACAGACCTGGACAGCTGCTTTCAGAGGGCGGAAGTGTCAGGCAGCCCCCCATCTTTCTGGCCTGCAGGAGTGGAGTAGGCAGTCCGTGTCTAGGTTCACCATTTGTCCCCAGCCTGAGATGCTGGCCTGGCTTTAGAGCCTCCCAGCTGGAGCTGAATCCTGATGGTTGGAGACTGATGAGGGGAAGAGGCCTAAGCAGAAGCAGCATGGAGACAGGCTGGGGTGAGACAGCCTTGCCCAGCAGGCTGCAGGGGAGGGGCCAGGCCATCTCATAGGCTGGGGCTGGGGGGCATGGCAGCTCCCCCAGGCCTCAGACAAGACCACTGTCCTGCAGAGCCAGTGAGGCAGAGGCTGCAGTGGAGCTGGAAGACTCAGGACACAGGTGAATGTCACCAGCCTCTGGGGCTTGGTGAGCTTGGACAAGGGGCCTCTCCTGAGCTTCAGCTTCTTATCTATAAAATGGGATGGACTTCCCACCCACCTGGCTGCCCAGAGTAGGGGCCTTAATAAGCAGGGGTTGTGATGATGTGGCCCCATAGCTGATGGGCCCCTGTGATAACCTGAGGAACCAGAGCCCTGGGTCACAGTCAGAGTGGTACCCACTGGCTCCCTGCTGGGCTGGGGTTCACCATTTGTCCCTGCCCGGCTGGGCTGGGGTGCAGTGGAGGCTCAGCACTTCTTCTTCAAAGAACGGTGACATTTGCCTTTTCTACTGGGTCCGCGAAGGCTCAACAGTATCCAGACAAGTGGCCTGGGATACTCAGGGATGACGTGTGGAGGGGCTGGGGGCTCAGGCCAGCTTATGGGAACCGACAGTGTGTGTCTCCCCTACCTTCCCCGCTGGGAACCCCATAGCAAAGGGCAAATGCTACAAAACGCAACCGTCTCCGCCCCTGAGAGCTGGTGATTAAGCATTTTCTAGCATACCAGTGGAACCGAAGGGAAGGCCTCTAGAGGCGGGGGCAGGATTTTGTGCCTCATGGATACCAATTAGCAAGGACTGTGTGCCAGCTCTGAGGTGTCCGTGCTGGGCGTGCCTGCTTCCAGACATCCAGAGTCACTTGCTCCCTGTGCTCCCTGCCTGAGGACCTATCAGGCAGCACAGAGCCGTCAGCCTGCATGTGCACAGGGCTCAGGAGCACCCTCCTGAAGCTCCAGTTGCAAAAAGCTGTTTCTTTCTCATTTTCTTCATCCAATCCTAAGCTGCCAGGAATGGGGAGGGTCCTCGAACTCCCAGAGCAGAGCCCCAAGACGAACTCCTGCAGACCAACCTTGGGTTTAGTTAGGGTTTGGGCGAACAGGTTCTCCATGTGGCCTGAGCTGCCTTCACGGCACCCACGGCAGACGCCAACTCTCATCATTCATGCTGGGCTGGATGCAGCGTCCTGCCTGCCCAAGCAGCACCTGTGCTTGGGCGGGCCGCTCCCAAGAGCTTGCTGGGCAGGCCGAGCCGGGGCGTGGGATCGGGGCACGCTGGGGCCAGGCTGTCTGGAAAGCCGTTCCAGCCACCCTGTCCCCTGGGATGCAAGCCCGGCTGACTGCCAGCCTCCTCGGCAGTGCTCCAGCCACGGTGCTTGCCTGGGTTCCAGGGAAACAGGCTGTGTGTCTGGCCCTGTTGTTTTCCCAGAGATCTGAGATAGCAGGGGAAGGAGGTGAGCTGTCCTGCAGGAGAATCCTGCTGCTTGCTGGATCTGGCTTTGCTGGGCCCCAGATGCTCAAATCCAGGGCAGGGCATGTAGACATGAACCCTGCCTCATCTGGGCAGTGCCTTGGAGGCTGGGCTGGCACAGGGCTGAGCTTGCCTGCAGGGCAGGAAGCCAGGCTGAGACCCCCTCTCAGAAGCAGATCGGTGGCGGCTCAGCAACCACCCAGCCACAGCCACCCCATCTTGCCTCCCCCAGGTCTCGCTGGACTTTGTGAAGAGTGGCGACTATGCGCTGGAGAGGATGGGGGTGACTTACACTGCCCAGGCTCACCTGAAATCTCCTTTTGACCCCGACAACAAGAGGGTGAAAGGAATCTACTGACGGGGCCACCATTGCTCAGGAGGCCCAAAACCCGATGCCCCATCCCAGGCCACCTGTTACTTCCCACGGGTTCTAAATGGCCCAGTGTCCCGGGATCCTGGACTCCAGCTACAACTCGGGCCCTCCCCATTCTTAGTCTAGGCCTGGTCCTGCTTAAACCCCCAAACCAGACGGGGACAGAGAGACCGAGATGGACTATCCTGCAGCCACCAGCCAGAGAGTGGCTCTAACCCACCCAACTGTCCTATACATGTCCAGGGTTCAGGGACCATGCCTTTGTCCTTTGGAAGCTTCTGGGAGGTGCTTAGTAAACACAAACCCAGTGTAAAGGCAAGGAAGCAAATAGGCTCTGCTTGTATTCCAACTTGCTAGACGGGCAGTGGCTGCCCAGGGCGCTTGGTGGAAGGGTATGTGGCTTCGTCTGGGTCATGGGGGAGAAATGGCAGTCGGCTGGCACTGTTTGTCACGGCTGCAGCGTGGGGCGTGTCGGTCCATCCCTGAGATCAAGGCAATGCTGCAGGTGGCCTGATTCCCAGCTCCCGGGCAGGGAGCTAGGAAGTTCTTCTCGCCCTCCCTGGCCTCCCTGCTCTCCGTGAGCAGGTGGGTAGCTCAGACTAATGCCCACCCTCACCCACACAGAAGTGCCAGCTCCTGCCTTGGTTTCCCCTCAACATCCTTCCTCACCAGGCTTGGGGAGAAGGGTGTGCTGCTGGAACCCCCTTCTCTGGGTGACTGTGTCTCTGCTCTTGACGTGTTCCCTTGTGGGGCCTGGAGTAGGACGCTGTCGTGGGCACTGCCTTGCACTCTGCCTGGAGATGGGGTGCCCCTTCCATCTTGCCTTCCTGGGTGTGAGGGGGTACTGTCCTCTGGTGAGCCTCACCCCTCCCATGTCCCCTGGTGCCCTGGTTCAGAGTGGCAGGATTTCGTTGCCCAATGGACCTCCAAGGTGGGAGGTGCTCAGGGGACAGTGGAGTCAGTGCTCACAGCGCCACGTGAGCAGCAGTGACTGATCTGGGTGCAGGTGGTCCTTGGAAGGACCTGGCTGCCTTTGGACACTCACATACCACACAGCCTGCTGTGGGCTGAGCTGGAGCAAGCTGCGAGGATCAAGCCAAAGCCACAGGAAGACATTTGGCTCACGCACAGCCTTTGGGAAAGGAATTTGGCTCCCCAAGTCTGGGGAGGGTGGCCTGGGCTGGAGAGCGGGGTGAGGGCCTCTAGCTCTCACACAATCTAGGCAGTAGACACCTGCAGCCTCCACTCACTCCCAGGCAGGCCTGGCTTTGGGGGGACAGGGCTTTGTGGAGCCAGGGAAGGACAGGAACAGAGAAGGCACCCCAGATGCCCTGGCCTGCTCCCTGCCCCACTATCTGCGGCTTGGCCATAGATCCCTAGGTTGGGCCTGTGACCACATTCATCCTGCAGCCTGTCCTGGGGGAAGCTGAGGATGAGGGAGAGCTGGGCCCAGGCTCCGTCCAGCTCACTTGTCATGGTCTGCAGCTGGGACACAGCTTTCTCACACTTCCTACTTCCTGTTTCCTCGGCCAAGAAGTAATCCAGCCCCTTTGGGTCACTGAGGTGAGAGCGGTCACCGTGCATCACCTCCCAAGTTCACCAGCTCAGTTGGTGGAGTGTGGGGAGTCCCACTGGTACTATGGCCCCTAACAAGCTGCCTAGCATCACCTGCAGAAGACCCACAGCCCATGGCCCTGAATCAGGTCCTCCTGAGCTCTGGTCTAACGACCAGCTGTTTGTGAAGGAGACGTAGTGTTGGCTAGAAGCTGAGAGAGGAAAAAGGGGGCCCAAGCCCCTGCGCATGGCTCCACCATCCTGGATGGAGTTCAGAGGTTCCTGGGAAGGGCCTGGGCAGGGTTTTGCCCCTGCAGGAGGCATGCAGGCAGGCCCCTCCTTACCCTGCTATCTGCTATCTCCTGCTGTGCTCAGCTGGAGAAGGCAGCCCAGGCTGGCTGCACTGGGGCACAGCTGTCCCCGTTCTCTGTCATGCCCTCCTAGCTGTGCACATCGGAGCAAGGCGAGCATGTAAGGCCACTGCTCCTCTTGTGGGCATGGGGAAGAACCAGGCTGGCAGGGGTGAGGTGCCCATCTCCCCGCCTCCCTTGCTTTGTGTCCAGATGCCTCCTCCACGTGGAAATGGCACGGAGCCCACCTCCCCCGGTGCAGCTGATAAAAATGCAATGAAGGCATTTGGTGGAGAGGCTCCAGGGCCAGACTGAAGTGAGGGTGGACAAGGAGCCTATTGTGTGAAGGGCCTGGGGTGGAGCTGGCCTGACACATAACCTGGGCGGTACATCCGTCCTCGAATGCAGAGCCTTGTGAGTATGGCCCTCGTCTTCTCTTTTTTCCACACTCTAGAATTTGCCAGCAGCCCTCACTGGCTCTATGTTCCAAATAAATTTGGGTCCCATCTCTTACCCCCACGAGATCTCCCAGCCTCCCCCCAGGGGCCCTTGGTGTTCCCAGCAGATTTGGAAGGGCCACACCCCAACCCCACCAGGCTCAAGTCTGGGTGCCAAGGGGAGCTAACAGGGTGCTTGCAGCTGCTCCAGAGAAGGGGATGGTGGGGGCTCCAACCTAGGGCTCAGCCTCTCCCCCCATCAGCAGGCTGTGTGGGGGAGCCAGGACTGGGAGGGTTTTCACAGCTGGGTAAGCAAAAGAGTCCCTGCCCCCATCCCATGCTCCACAGGGCACTAGGACAGATGCTGGGGTGTTCTGGTGGTCACAATGGCCAGTGGGGGCTCTGCTGACCCTTTGCCAAAGAGACTGAAATTCTGCACAGGGAGGTGTGACCCTTAACCACAAACATCTTTCGGCACAAATGCCCCAGGGAAGATCTCTGCACCCCACAGGCACCTCCCTGTGCAGAATTCCCTGTGCCGTTCAGGGTCACCACAGTCAGGCCGATCTGGGGGGCTCCCAACTGTGAGTGCATCTGAGGGATGTGGCCCCAGGGAGCCACACTCGGGTCAGCACCTCCCAGCAGAACCTTCTGTGACATGGAAGCACTCCCACCTGCCCCGTCTAGTGGAGTAGCCCAGGACAGCAGCTGCTGAGCCCTGGGATGGGCCAGCGTGACCAAGAAGCCAAATGTTCCAGCTTTTATCATTTTAATTAACTTAATATTAAGCTTCAATAACTGCATAAGGCTATTGGCCAGCAGAGAGCACCAGCCTGGAGTGTGTTGGGACACAGCCCCCCTCTCAGCTCTGCCCTGGGGGCTCCGGGCACGTCACACCTGGTGAACTGAGTTGCCCCAACACCCCTCACTCACAGGAAGCTGGAGAACACTCTTCTTAGGGGACAGAGGGGGACACCTGAGCCAGACAGGGAAAGCAACTCACCCCTAGCCACACGCAGGGGCAGGAATAGGAACTTGGGCTGCTGGACTCATACCCAGGTCCCTGACCAGTCAGGGAGAGCCAGGGAGTTCCTTGGCTGAGGGGATGTGGAGGGGACTTGGCCCTGGCAGGATCTTCACTGACAAAACACGTCTCCTCATACAGTCCCCACAAGGGCCCCAGAGGCGATTGTTCATAAACAAGGAAATGCGAGTTGAGGGCACAGAGGCTGGAGTCAGAGATGGGGGCACTCTGGGTGACCCTGGCCCCTCCCTGTAGGTCTCTGCACCTGTCAAGGGAGCAGTCGCAGTCCTCACAGAGCCAGCATGCCTGAGAGACGGCTCTCAGCCAGAAGCTGGTGCACGCTGACCTGGCAGGCCTGGGGCTGTCAGTGCTGCTACAGCCTGGGTCTGGTCCCGTCTCTCACCCCCACAGATCTCCCAGCCTCCCCCCAGGGGCTCTTGGTGTTCCCAGCAGGTTTGGAAGCGCCAGACCCCAATCCCACCAGGCTCAGGTCTGGATGTCGAGGGGGGCTAACAGGGTGCTTGCAGCTGCTCTGGAGAAGGGGGTGGTGGGAGCTCCAATCTGGGGCTCAGCCTCTCCCCCACTCGGCAGGCTGTGTGGGGGAGCCAGGACTGGCAGGACGGACCCGGTTCCTCTCCATAGGCTACCCACTGGGGGAAGGGGATGACCGGGCTGAGAGCAGGACAGCCAGCAGGGGCAAGGGTGTCACTGCGGGGATTCCTGGTCTCTGACCCTGTGCAAGGCTCTTCTCCTCTATGAATCCGGTTTCCCTTGTCTGTGAGCTTGGCAGGCCTTGGGGCCTCTCAGGCGGCTGGGGAGCCGGAGGTCAGCCTTGCTCCATGGCCTCTGAGTCTCCCTCACCCTCTCCTGAAGCTCCGGACTGCCTCATCCCCTTCTCTGGCTGACAACGGGCATGTCAGAGGGAAGGGACTTCTTAGGCCAGAAGACCAAGGCCAGGGGCTGGCCTAACTCCACAGGAAAGGGCCTGGCCTCTACCTGTCACCAAGGCTATAGAGATGACAGAGGACTGGAACCAGCTCTCAGGCGGGCCCTGGCATCTCACAGCATTTCCACTCTGTGGCTTATGGGCCGTGAGAAGCCGTGATTTATGTGACACGATGCTGTACATCTGAGCCCAACAGTTCCCATCTATAACAAAGTGCCTGCAAGAGGAGACCAGCCGCTTAGCCCATGTCGGGGACGGGCTTGGGAACCCCAGGCCCATCCATCTTCCTCTCTCTCCCTCAAGAAGCTGTTGAGTGTTTTGCTGAACTGACTGAATGGAGCAAAATATATCAATCCCCCCAGAAAACAGTCCCAAGAGGAGGGAGGGGACAGAGACCCAGACCAGCCCGAGGCTGGCTTCAGCCTCACCTCAGCTAGAGCACTGGGCACCACCCCTGGCGCAGGGAGGAGGCTCAGGGCAAGGTACTCGCCCCTAGAGCAACGGCCACTGACTGTGAGCCTCTCCACACCCCGAGGGCGCCAGCTGTACTTTATTGTCACATTAGCCCATTTTACAGACGAGGTAAGTGAGGGTCAGGCAGGCAGAGGGCCCACCTAAGTCACACCTTCACTAAGTGGCAGAACCAGGCTTTTAATGGAAGCTGATTTGAGAGTTGGGTCTAATCATGGCATGTCCCAGCACCAGGAGTAGCCACCAGAAGCTGGCGTTCCTTTTCCCTTGGAGCCGGTACCAAGGAGCAGAGCCTGGGTCTTCACCACTGTCTGGGCTTTGGTGATGGTGATAGTTGTTGTTGGGGTTTCCCTTTAGGTGGGCGGAAATATCTATTTACTCTGCAATGGAGCAATTTCCACAGGCAAGTCTCTAACTAGCTAAATGCCGTGTCCTGCCTCCGTGGGCAGGGAAGCCACCCACTGCACAACACGAGCTGCTCGGCGGAAACACCACTGACAAAAATCCCCGTGAGGACCAGCAGGGCGGCTTGAGACTGTTTGGGGTGAGTCTGTGCCATCGAGGTGGGGCAGGACTTGAGGGCACAGGATCCTGGACCACCTCAGTGGTTTGTCCTCACGGAGTCAGCAGGGTGTGTATGGGGCTGGTCCCCAGGGAGTCCTCGAGGGGACCTCTCAGCCATGCAGGGGCTCTGAGGGGGGGAGGCTGCAGGCACCATGGCCCCGGGTGCTCGGTTGTCCCCTCATCCTGGTGACCCAAAGCTGTTCCATGGGGGTCGCAGAGCAGGGGTGCACAGAGATGGTATGAGCCACAGGAATGAGATGGGGGGCGGAGCAGGCCCTGCTCAACTCTTGTCCCCAGTAATGCTGACCACGGCGGGGCCAGTGGGGCTCTGGCATCGGGTAGTGGGGCACTTCGGGGTAGGCTCTTCCAGTGTAGAGATGACCTTGGGCAGGGGCTGCAGGTCCCACTCCCCCTGCAAGGAAGGGGCCAGGGAGGACACTGAGGCCGGAGGGCATGTCAGGTTGCCATCGTCCAGCCACTTTTTCCTGGAGCCTCTTGGATTCTTGCCCTCAAACTCACCTTGTCCCAAACTGAACTCACTCCCTCCACCAAGTTGCGCCCTGACAGGCTATGCCCCTGCCTGTGCAGGAACCTGGGAGTCGCCTTTCCCACTCCTTGCTCCCCCTCAATTGAATCACAACCGCCCCACACACACTGTGGCAGCTAGAGCCCTGGGCACAGGCTGTTCCCCCCCGACTGACAGCTATATCGGATGCTGAGCTATCAACAACCTCTGATGTCCACCCACAGGCCTCAGGACTCAGGACTCAGACAAGCCAGCCAGCATTGTTAGCCCTGCCCTGAGTGCTGTGTGTCCGAGTTAGCCAGTAGCCCTTCTCCCCATGCTCTCAGGAAAGGTCCAGATCTCCAGGCTGTGGAGTCTTAGAGACTAACTCAGCATCAGCCCTAGTTTCCTGGCCCAACCCCGGGCTGGGGGTAAATCAGATGCCTCTGAATGCCGGTGGCTCTGGTATGAGGAGGAGGAAACCAGCCTGAAGTTCAGCCTGTTTGGTTTCCCACCTTCCCCTCCCCCAGTTCTTTATTTTTAGGCTCTGGGGGAGGTTGCTGGCTCCCTGCTCACACCACCCAGGGAGATTAGTCCTGCAGTGGAGGTGCCACCAGGCGAGAGTGGCTGTCCCCCCCCCCCCCCCGTGGCATTGTTAGCCTCACCCCTCATCCCCATGCTCAGGGGTTCCCTTCCTGTCTCACGTGAGTGCCTTTTGCCAGCAGTTTTGGGAGATGCCCTATCACCCCAGTGGGCTCCTCCGTGGAGCCTGGAGAGGAGCTGGGCACAGAGGTGGGGTTAGTCTGTGGGCACCAGAAAGGGGCAAGGATGTGCCGGCAACCCAGACCTGCGTGGGTGTACCTCAAAGCGGACGGCTGAGGATTTGTTGCAGTGCATGGAGATGGGGACGAAGCCATACAGGGCCGCAAGCACGTTGCTACTGAAGGAGTTCCAGGGGACGGAGGCGAACTGCTCTGGGACGGAGGCCTGAGGCCTGGGGCAGACCTCCTTGTCGTTGAACCTGGAGGGACGGGCACCAGCCCAGTATGAGCTGCGGCAGACCGGCAGGGAGCTCGGCTGGGCACAGGCAAGGCCTCCCTGAGGACCTGGTGAAGTCCTGCCTCCTCCTCCCCAGCCCCGCCACCCCCTCCAGCAGTGACTTCATCTCCCCTGTCACTGCCGGGTTGGTGAGGCTGCTTAGGCCAAGTTCAGGCACTGTGGGGGGCCAGGGACCTGGTGGCCACACAGCTGCAGACACTGCCCTGAGACTGGTTGTCTCCCATTTGCCCAGTCGCCAACAGGGCAGGGGTGTCTGTGCTGGGTCCTCTGGGACGCCCCACCTGTTCACCAGGTCGAAGTACTTCTGCAGGAAGCCGGCGTCCACCGTGCTCTTGCAGAGCTCCAGCGCTGTCCGGGGATAGTAGTGCACGTAGTTGACACACATCTCCTCCTCGATCCCCAAGCCGCCCTGCGTGTCCAAGAGGACCCGTCAGCCCGCCCGGGCCGTCACTCTCAGCCGCAGTCAGCCAGTGGCCGGCATCACAGCCACCTGCTCACTGCATCCCTTCACTCGTCCACCAAAGTGACAGGCTCCCGGGAGTGGAGCACGGAGCAGAGTCCCTGCCCTCAGGCTCCCATTGTCAGCAGCAAACAAGTTGGCCGGTCAACTCCTATTAGGTGGTGATAATGTTTAGAAGAAAAATAAAAGAGGGTAACAAGAAGGGGTGTACTGTGCCCATGTCATAGAAACAGAAACTGAGCCTCAGAAGGGACAAGAGGCAAGCCCACGGTGGCTGCAAAGTCAGTGGCGCAGCCTAAGTGGATGCAGCCTCCAGCCTGTCGGTGGGGAGCAGCCCCTCCACCTCCAGTGAAAGCCTGGCACTAAGGATGGCAGGGGGGGCCCTTCCCACTGTCTCTCCCAGAGCTGGGCTCCGAGAGGAGCAGGAGGCCGAGGCAAGGAGGCCTTGTAGAGGCTGTGACAATGGTCTCCAGCCACCCAGGGCACCCCCACAGCCTTGTCACAGCATGCGGAGCGGGGCAGGCGTCCTCTGAGTCCCCATGGCAGGCTTTAAGCCCCTGCAGGGTCCCTGTTCTTGGAGCTGGTACACATGGAACTGTGGCCAGAGGAAGATGAGGCAGGGGACGGGCGGGGGGAGGCCAGCCAGGATCGTTCAGGCTGGCCTGGGTGTAACCCCTGGAGTCTTACCCCAGGCTCCCGGCTCTTTGTGAACGTGGAAGTTGGTCTGGGGATTATCTTTGGCTGGGGTAGGTCCCAGGGAAGAAGGGCATTTTCTTCTTTATGACAGAACAAAAGGACTTGAGAGCCCAGCTGGCCCCTCCCTTAGCTGTCCCCACAGCAGGGAGGCAGAGCAGGCGGGCAGCCCTGCCGAGACTGGGCTGGGGCACAGACCCTGCAGCGGCACCTGCCGCACAGGCTGTTTCCCCAGCACTGTTCCCTCATCCTGCCTCCTCATTTCCCAGCTGTGTCACTGTCAGAAAGGTCACCCTCCTCTGCAAGCTCCCGCCCCGCCTCAGCCCACCGCTGCAGCAGACATCAAGGGAAACTGAGGCCCATGCCTGCTCTCATCTCTTCTTCCTCCTGTCTTCCACCTGGGGGAGGAAATGGAAAAGCCCACTGCCTTTTGGGAAATTCTGACTGGGGAGCTATAGCCACCCTGAGACATGGGCATGGGCCAGGGAGGCCCCAGAGAGGCGTGAAATCCGAGACCCATGCTCTGAGACTCCAGCAGTGCCGCTGGGTGTGGCAACCCTGAAGGTCCTGGGAGGAGGTGTCAGTTCATCTGCTGTGAAGCTAGTCGGGGCAGGGAACGTGCCCAGCAGGAGTGAGGCTGGAGGGTGGCCGGGGCTTCCTGTAGGGGTTTACTCCCAGGGTGCCCAGCTGGCCCCTCCTACCTGGTTCCTGGTCATTTGCACCTGCAAGAGCTCTGAGTGTGTGACCTCACCCACTCACCCCTGCACAGACGGCAGCATGTGTCAGGGCTGGGGCGTGCACTGGGGCACCCGCCTGCCTGGTACCAACGCTGGCCCTGCCACCTGTTGGTGGTGTGCTCTTGGTTTCGGGACATTGCTGAGTCTGCTGCTGATACCTGCCTCAGAGGTCCCTCGAAGTTCTGTGGGGTCAGGATGTTATTAGGACAGTGCTGAGGGCCACGTCAGACTCTCCCCCCGTGGAACAAAGGGCTGGTGCTCTCTCGTCCGTGAGGTTGTCACCACGGGCCCAGAGCAGTTGCCACCCCAAATCCAGAGGGAGGCAGGCTGGGAGTTCATAGGCACACGGCCCTTTGTCAGTTCGGCAGGTGCCTTCCCTCTCTGAGCGTTCGTGTCTCAGCTGTGCACAGCCGGACAAACCTCCTACCGTGGAGACTGACATGAAAACTCAGTGAGAGGAGGAAGCAACTCAGATGTCCACCAGCAGGTGAGTAGAGAGAGCACGGCCTAGCCACACGATTGCCATTGCCCCTGCTGCCATGGGCGAGCCTTGAAAGCCTCACGCTGTGGGCCGTCCAGCCTTCTATGAACTGTCCAGAGGAGGCAAAGCCCTGGAGACAGGAGGTCGAGGGCAGAGGGGAATGGGATGGATTGCTTAATGGGTGGGGTTTCCTTTGGCGGCAATGAAAGTGTTCTAAAATTGACTCTGCCGACGGTCACATGTATCTGTGAATACGCTACAAGCCATTGAGTCACATGCTTTAAATAAGTCATCTGTGTGGTGAGTGAACTGTAGCTCAGCAAAGCTGCTGAAAAGTAAGTGGGGTTGAGAGTTGGGGTCGGCTAAGATATGGAGATGGCGCTGTGACACAGGGCAGAGGTCCCGGGAGCTCACAGGACAGCAGTTGGGAGCTACACAGATTAGCCCTACAGCTGGCAGGGACTGATCAGCAGGCCCAGGCGGTCGTGTCTGTGCCTTTGACCTGGCCTAATTGTGAGGGGCATCCCCTGTCACTCCCTGGAGCAGCCCAGCTGAGGGACACTTGACCTGGCCACCCTCCTACCAGTACTGCCTCCCCACCAAGCCTTGAAATCGGAAACGCCCTCCTCCTTGGATGATCTGTCATCCAGCCAAAATGATCCACGGCTGGTCACCCCAAACCTATGCATGTCTCCACCCTCCCTGGCACCACTGTCTGCCCTCTGGTCCTTCCTTCCCTGCACCCATCCCTGCCCACCCCCCCCCCCCGGCTCTGTGCCCACTGGGCAGCACACCACTTCCCCGGCGAAGTCCCTGCCCTGCGGCTGCGGCTCCTCAACCTGGTCTTCAGGTCTTGTCACAGCCTCGTCTGTCTCTCCAGTGTGCCTGTGGGGCACGGGCAGCCTCTCCTCACGGAACACCCCTGCACCCGGCGCCTGCTGGAGGCGGGGGCTCTCCAACTGCAGCAGGTGTCAAAATCACCCGCGTCTTGTTGAAACACATTGTCACACCCACACCTCTGACTCAACAGGTGTGGGGTGGAGCCTAAAGTGCGGCATCTCTCTCAAGCTCCCAGCTGATGCTGACACTGCAGATTTGTCCTGAGAGTGTCAGAACCCTCTGTCCGAAAGCCAAGCTAAGTGCAGCCCCAGGCAGGGGCAGGCATGGTGACTCACCACGGTGGCCTGCTGCCGTTCTTCCGTGTTGTACGTGCAAGAAGTGATGAGCACGTCTCCCTGGGGAAGGAGCCCACAGACCCCATCAGCACCCTCCCCCTGGTGTTGACAGGTGCTCGAGGCCCAGCCCCATGGGGCCACAGCACCTGCTAGTACACACGTCAGCCTGCCACGGGGAACCCGGCAGTGCCCCACCCCCCGACACAAGGGTCACAGTCTGCGTGTCAGAGGAAGTCATCACCCGTCTGCTCCCGTGACCCACTGGGGTCTAGTCTGCTAGGACCCAGGCAGACGGGGACCCAGGCGTACACTGTGTGTACACAGTGTGGAGGGACCCCATGCTTAGGGTCTGTGGATGGTCCAGGTCACCGTCCACCCCGTCTGGTCCCTTCCTGCCTAGTACCACTCCATGAACTCCCGTGAACCTGCCCTGGAGCAGGCCCCGACCCTGTGCCACCTACAGGCACACCCAGCCCTGCGGGATTCCCCCCTCCCTATTGCTCCCTCTGTCTCTCTCTTCTGGGCAGTGGGTAAGGCAGCCTTCCTGTCCCTGCCTGGCACTCACCGGCTGGACGAACACAGCCTTCCTCAGCATGCGGATCTCCTGGGCAGGCAGGGCCAAGACAAGAGAGAAGGGGAGACTTCAGGAGCACAGCCCTGACCCCTGTTCCACCTCGGGAGCATGGGCCCGACCCCGTCCCCCCACCGACTCTGGGACATCCATTCTGCCTCCTCTGACGGAGGCCAGGGCTAGCCAGGAAGGGGACTAGATTAGAACAGGAAGGTGGAGCAGGCTGGGCAGCACCTACCTGGAAGTGAGGGCTATAATGATTGTCCCTGTTCACGATCTCTCTCTCCCGGCCGTCCCGGGCCAGCACAGTGACCACCTTTCTCCCCGTCAGGTGTGTGTGGAGCTGAGAGGCAAAGATTCGGATCCCAGGAGGGGACAGCGCCTGCGGGGCAGAGCCAGCAAAGTCAGGGCCTGACCCCATGACCCCTCCTGACATGCAGGAATAACCACATTGGTTAGTTCACTTCCCTCAGACACTTACACATACGATCTTTCTCCTGTCAGAAAACCCAGCAGGGAGTGATTCTTCCAGGACCAGGGTGGCTCAACCCGGGACCCATTGCAGCAGCCACAGCTGGTGGCCCCTGAGGCTCACAAAGGAGCAGATGGGCCACCTTGGTCCCCTAGTCCCTTCTTGAGCCCCTCACTCAGCTAAAAAACCTCTAAGGTGAGCCCTCACAGGCAGGGCACGGCGGAGCTGCCCAGCTGCGCAGGATGTGGCCTCCTTGCTCTGGGTCCGCCATCTGGTGGACAGCAAATAGTGGCAGGGGTCCTGCTTTGCAGAGCCCTCCATGTGCCAGCCCTGGCAGGCCCTTCACTGCCCTGTGCCATCAACCCATGCCATCTGCCAACAGCTGAGACCAAATTCTCCCTGAGATCACACCCTCCCTAGTCTACAGCTGACCATCAGAGCTACCAACAGCTGCCTAGAAAAGATGGCTGCCCCTGGGTCAAGAGGCCTCGCTTCGTCATTAGGAGGTGAGACGATTTCCCAGAGAATGAGTGCTTTCCCTGATCTAACGTTAACTTCAGGAAATTCCCTAAAATCCACCACATGCTTTCAGCATTTTCTTAGTGACTTGGTCACCTCCTTGACAACCCACTGATGTGCTCTCCTCCTTTCCAGCCATGTGGTCAGCAGGCGTGGGAATTCAGGGTGCTGTCAGCTCATCACCTGGTGACACCGGTTTCTGGCTTTTTACAGCTCACCTGCAATCTGTCCCCTTCTAACCTTCCTCTTTCTCCAGACCGGAGACACACAATGGCCCTGGCTTTGGCATAATGGACAGCTTTGTGCCACGGTGATTTGGGAAGTGGGGCACCTATGGCCATCATGTGCCAGGCCTAGGAGCCCCTTCTAATGATGGGGTGCCTGGGCTTTGTGATGGCCCTGTGGCCCCTGGGGCCAGTCACTTGCAGAGGGGCTGAGCACCAATAGGTGCAGAAGGAATAAAGCTGCTCTGGGGCTTATGGTCCAAAACAACATTTTTTCTTTTTCCTTTGAGTAAATCTTGCAAAATGCCCTCCAGGAGGTGCCCGGCTCCCCCCACCCTCACCAGACTGCCTAGTTATCAGTATTGTATTTTCTTAGTCATTTCAGAGAAAGGCGTTGCAGTGTCATTCAACTTGAATTTTCTGACTATTTGGGCTAGCTAGATGGCACCACACTTTTGGCTGTGGGATTTACGCCCCCTCCTCTCAGCTACAAGAGAGATGCGACGCTTCCATTTTGTGGCTGTAAAATGTCTGAGGGGCCTGGCAAGGGAAGGCAGGAGACGTGATCTCACACTCAGCAGGTCCAAAGCATCTGGGTCCTCGCAATGGGCAGTGGGAGCTGCTGGGCCTGGGCCACGCGTCTATGACAGGGAGAGCCTCAGGGATACAGGAGAGGCCATTAGGCTCAGAGCGTGGGTTAAGATTTCTTACAAAGTCTCCCACAGGAAGGAACGTGTGCCAGGCAGCTGATGGCTCCATCCCTCTGCAGCCCAGAGGGAGCTTGGCTTGCTCCACTCAGAGAAGACTTGCAGGCCCCAGGAGCAAAGAACAGTCCATTGCAAACCTCATTACCAAGCAAGGTCAGACCAGTATCTCGACCTTTCCTTGGTGGCTGCTGGGCCATGATCTTGGCAAGCCCCTGTGACCTCACAGGTCACTGTGGGAAGTAAAAGTATGGTACAGGAGAACATATTTGCACCAAACTCTGAAATAACAACCCTAATATGAAAAGAGCTCAACATCCATAGTAAGAAAGAAAACAACCCCCTGGAAACACTGAACAACGGAATGAGCAGATATTTACAGAAAAGAACAAATGGCCAAGAGGCGGATGAAAAGATCCTAAAATTCCACAAATAGAAAATTCAAGTTGAACGACACTGAAGCGCCTTCCTCCCCGGTGACTAGGAGGACTTCTGCAATGCTGATAACCGATGGGTCAGTGAATGTGGGGGGCCCAGATGCCCCCCGCGCTGTTCAGGGAAGAAGCCAGGAGGCCGCTGTCTGGAGGATGTTTTGCAGGATTTATTCAGAGAAAGGTTCAGGTCCTTAAGTGGCAATTTCACTTCTAGAAATCTACACGAAGGCTGTCCAAATATTACCCTGCTTTACGGAGTACTCCCTGGTAGGGAAATAGGTGGGCACAGCCCGGGTCTTGGTGGAGTCAGCACAGCACTGAGGGCTCAACTCTGAGGTCGCTCCCTGTTCCTCCGGAAGCCAAGGCCCTGCAATTGGCGCTGGAGTCTGAGCACTGACCTGTGCTGCCCCCAAAGCTCCTGGGCGCCAGGGATGGTGGTTCCTGAGGGCGTGCCCCCCAGGCGCCTCACTCTTCACCTGGCCCTCACTGGAGGAGCCCCAAGCTGCGGAGAGATCCTGGGACCAATTATTCCATTTGTTGAATAATTTGTGAACCACTCAATGTGTTTTAAAGAAAAACACAGAAATTTCCATCGCCTGTCAGGATGTGCACAAGTAATAGGAAAAGTCTGGAGGACGCAAGAGCCAGCAGGCAGCTGCCTCCGGGCGAGGCTGGGAGCCTCGTCTCCAGCCGCCCTGCCTGCATTCTCAGCGGTGAGCATGTGTGCCTGGTGCTTACATAACCAAAGTGGGCCTTGAAATGCAGCGCACGGAGCCGGGGAAGAAGGGGGAGGCTGCAGGGAGGTGCGAGGCCTCCCAGCGGGGCAGTCCCACTCACCTCCCGGGTGCACTTGTCCGTGCAGTAGCCAGTGAGGACGAAGGCGCGCTCCTGTGGGGGGATGGCCATCATGGGCGTGTACACCAGCCCCAGCTCCATGATGCCTGCGTCGAAGCGCCGCAGCCTGTCCGTGTAGTACAGGCGGATGCCCGAAGAGTCCCGCAGGCCTAGGGGAAGAAGTTGTGGATGGAGGTGGGGAGGGTGGGGGCCCTCTTAGCACCCCCGCTGACAGAGCCCCCCAAACCCAGCCTGCCTGCAGGCCCCCCGCCTGCTCCCACCTGCCTGGTGTGCCAGGCAGCTCGCAGAATAAGTTAACACTGGCCACGTGATACCCACCGAGAAGGAAGAGCTGTTGTTTCTACAAAAACTGGTTGAATGTTCTGGAAGACCTGACAGAGCCCAGTAACTGGGAGACACTGCAGAGTTGGTGTGGGTGGGAGGCCCGTGGTGGACGGGGAAAGCTTTCACTGCTTGGATGTGCTTCCTCCACACTCAGGGCACCTGAGCTGGACAGCAGCCCACAGGACGGCAGCCTGCAGGGCGTGCCTGGGCACAGAGGGCCGGAGCTCCCGCCTGTAGCCCTGTCACAGAAGAGCCAGGGCTCCCACCAGCCGGAGGCGGCATGTGTGAGTGTATCTGCACGTCAAGGTGAACAGAGATGTTCAGAGCGCACAGCCTTCTGTGGCTTCCCACCTGGTTCTTCTGTCCTGCAGGATGGAGGCAGACCCAAGGACCCACCCACGGAGCCAACCTCTTAGGAGAACCCTAGAGGGAATGCAGGCCCCAGGGGCTGGGAACCTACTATCTTCTTCACACCTTTCTGCTCTTTTCATTTTTCCACAGTGTAAAAAAACCCAAAGAGAGCCGTATGGATGATGCTGTCTTCCCTAGGTGCCAGCAATGGTTTCAACCACCTGTCACTTTCCTGAGTTTTGCACAGAAAGAATCACCACCCACCCCCGATGTACAGAAGAAAAGACTAAGGAAGGAGCCCAAACTGAGGACTCCACCCAAGATCTCAGGATTTGAGCCAAGGGCTGGTGGCCGGGGTGCCCAGTGTGGGGTGGGCACAGGTGGGAAAGGGGCTGGCCGTCCTTCTTGTCTTTTCTAAGCTGCAGTGAAAATCACCTCCTGGTGCCTCCTGGTGTCTTCCTTCCTCCCCACCCCACACGGCCTCACAACATCCAAATGTGAGCAGTTCCTGTATCTCTGGGCAGTTTACATCAGAGGATAATAATAAAAAGGGTGCTGCAATTGGTTAACATTCACATGGGGATTAAATAATGAAGTAATTGTGGGATTTTGGTATTTATAGAAAAACAGCCCATCTCAAGATTTGTGAAGTGACAGGAGTGTCCTTATGTGTGGCACAGGATCTATAAATACGGCCAGATAATCAGGAACAGACAGACTTCCCTGACGCTTAAGGAGTTTTCAAAAATCCATTTGCTTTCAGGTTCTAAATGAGCAATAAATCCTGTATCATGCTGAGGCCAAGCTGACTTATGCCTCCTCTGTGCATGTTGCAGATAATTCTGGTGGTGGCAAAAGTATTACTTGTGCAGCCAGGGAAAAAGTCCCTGGCAACAGTTAGCTGAGCGCAGCCCTATGCCCACACCAAGTCGGGAGCATGATATGGGTGAACTTTTCCCACCTACACAACCACTGTGAAGAAAAATGGGGCTGAGAAAAATGGGCAGAAGGTAAGGCCAGCCACCAGGGCCACCAAGCTAGTGAGGCACAGGCTAGGACCTAGCCTGGGCCGATGCTCTTAGCTATCAGGCTACTAGTCCCTCGCCTACACAAACAAAAATAAGCATCATTCAAAAACAAGTGACTAGAGTGACTATATACGGTAGAAGATGCTGGTGTAACAGACTGAGGGAAATATTTATAGTTTCTGATATGGTCTCGACTGGCATTGTCGTCCGGCTTGTTCTGCCTTCAGGCATGGGGTGATCCAGCGGCCACTTCTATATGCCTCTGGCTCTGCTCCTGTCCCCTACACTGCAGCCAGGCCCGCCTCCCTACCATCCCACCAGATGCCCTGTCCTAGCTCAGCCTAGTCTTTGAAGGGCAGAGCCATAGCACGTAGGCCAGTAGGTCATCTGTTATGGAGGGGATGTCAGGGATGGGGAAGGCTACTATTCTGAGCAGCCTCTTGGGAAGTTAGGCTTGTGGGGTAAAGGCACCCAGGGCTCTGCTCCAGCCCAAGGCCTCTCCCCATTTGACCTGGGCTCTCTGGTTAGCACGTCCTAAGCTAGTCTCCTGCTCAGGCTGGCACTGTAAAGAGCACTGGGGCTGTGTTGACTCAGACTGACCCAGTGGCTCAGAAAGTCCTCCTCAGGAGAGGTGGTGTGGCAGCTCTGGAATCAGCGTGGCCTTGCCACAGTCAAGTGTAGGCATGGCTACCTCAAGGCTGCATGATTGAGGCTGTAGAGATGGAAAGAGATAGCCCTCAAATCCTTCCCCACTGGCAATGTCCCTTTACCTCTAGTTCCTCAACTACAAGGTGGGTTTGTAAGAAACCCCTGCTTGGCCATTCCTATGTGGGTGATCCCTGGGACAGCGCCCTGTCAATGGGATTACTGGGGCAGGGAGGCCAGGAGGGAGGTGTGTGAGGGTGCCAGGCCCCTCGTGCTGGGCCACGGGTCGGCACTGGGATGCGGAGAGCAGGAAGCCCACGAGGCCCTGCCCCTGGGAGCCCATGAAGAAGGGAGCCACAAGAGCCACCGCAGTAGCGGGTCACCCAGGAGCGGGTCATCCAGACCTTGAGGAATCGGGCACCACACCGAGCAGACACCAGGTGTAATTTTCTCCCTGACTTGACCCAGTCAAGCCCTGGGGCTTGGAGTGGGCAGGGGACAGCAGCAGGGCTCCCTACCTTGCATCTTCCGTGGGTTGTGGTAGTGAACTTCCAGGCGGAGAAATCTGGAGGACGTGGGGCCCCCAAAAGGGACACCAGCTTCCTCTGGGTAGTAAAATGGCTGTGAGCGGAGGGTGTCAGTTAGGCGGGCGGTCATGAGAGGGTCCTGGACAGGAGCGGAGCAGCAGGGCCAGGTGGAGGGGCAGCAGGGGCAAGCCTCTTGCTGACAGGCAGCTCATTACCACCCTCGGGCGACCTGGGAGTCTGGGGTCCCCAAACCCCTCCCAGTCCCCACCCCTTCTCTGGACTGCTGGAATGAGAGCTAATAAGAGCCTCCCCCAGTCTAGGCCTATGGAGTCGCCCACAACTGGCCCTGCCCCCAGCCAGCCTGGACCACCCTGTGCACAAAACCCTCTGATTCCAGTTGGGAATCAAGACCTAGGAAGTGTGTAAGCTCACGGGACACTTGGGTTTTTAATGGCAAAGTAACAACGGCTGGATGACGGCTCCTTGGCCCCAAGGATCGGTGGTCTCAGGCATTCCAGAGGGATCTGGGGGCCCCTCGGGGTTTAGGCAACAGACGTGTGGGGGCACCAGGCCCCCAAGGGTGCAGGGGAGGTCCAGGAGGTATGCTGGGGCTGCGGGGACACACCTTGGCTCCCAGGGCCCAGGCGGCCAGCACATGGCGGCAGTAGTTGAGGCGCTCAGGCTTCATCTTGGAGTCGCAGGGCCCGCTGTAGTCCGGGAAGCTGTGGACCTCGTCTGTGCACTGGAAGACCTCCATGTGGTGCACGAGGGCCTCATTGCCCTCGGTGATGACGGCCTCGTACTGCAGCGTGAGGTCACCAGCTGAGCCCAGGGAAACCCTCCACCCCAGTGCTGCCAGGCTTTGACCCAGCATCCCCTCCAAGGACCTCTGTTTGCCCATCTGTTAAATGGGAGGGATAAGCAAGGCAATTATGCAGTTTCTGAGGCACATCTGGGGCTTAGGCCTTAGAAGATGGAGTTGCCAACTAAGAACTGGGCAGAATCTGCCGGCAACCCATAAGAGCCCGAGTGAAAGAAATTCGGATCCAGACAGACGTCACCCGAGGAGTGGGGACAGCTGTCCTCCTGAATCTAGGCAGTGGCTGGGCAAGGACACCAGCCTTCCATGGCTCCAGGGGGAGGCTGTGTGGCCCTTTGGTTAGACCTCCTACCCTAGGCACAATTCCAAGGCCAGCCCACTCCCCACTGTGTGGCTCTGGGTACCCACATAACCCCTCTGGGCTGCACTTGCTCTGAGGGAACAAACACAAGTCTGCTGAGCTGACGTGGGGAGTCACCGCACCCTTCCCCATGCCAGGAAAGCCGTGTCTGTGTCACAGCCACCGTCATGAATGTGATACCCCGTGGGGTGTTTTAGAGCAGTGGGGTTCTGAGATGAGCTGCTGTTTCATGAGATGGGAGGTGGCCTGACAGACCGACAGACAGCAATGCCCATCCCAAGGGAAGGGGCAGAAATTCAGGCACTCAGAGGCCCTTGGGGTGCACAGAGTGTCAGGGGACCAGGGGACCTCACTAATCCTGCAGGACTTCAACCAGGACCGCGGACAGTTGCCCAGGGTCAGGGAACCCAGGCCCCAGATGGGGGGCAGTGGTGGGGTGAGGAGCTGGCCCTGGATTCCCCCCCCCCCCACCTGCCACAGACCTTGACAATGTGGTGTGGGGGGAAGTCCTTCTGCAGCTCTTTCATGTAGCACCAGTACGTGGTCTCATTGTCAGGGACCAGGACGTTGGGGACGCGAATCTCCATGGTGGGCATGTCCGAGGGCAGGTCCGGGATGGGGAGGTCCGGCTTTAGAAGCTGCACCCTCTGCAGCCCCGTCTGCAGGCCTGAGGTGTTGATGGCCTCTAGTGACTGGAACGGCTCCTCCAGGATCCCATACACCAAGTGGATGGTGTCGTCCTGTAGCCCACACACAAAGCCCGGTCAGTCACCAACTCAGATTCCCTGACTTGGGCTCCTTGGGAACTTGAGTGGATTCCACGTCCCTGCCAGATGACACACCTCGCTGTCACCTCTGGGAAGAAGGGGAGCCTGGAGGCTCCACGCAGCTCCTGCTGAGCTCGAGCTCCGGGCCAGTCACCCCAGAGCCCCTGTCTGCGCCACACATCAGGGCATTTCGTCTTGCCATGTGCATTCTACCCATGCTCACTTAGAGCAGTGCTTCTCAACCTTTCTAATGCCTCGACCCTTTAATACAATTCCTCAGGTTGTGGTGACCTCCCACCATAAAATTATTTTCGTTGCTACTTTATAACTATAATTTTGCTACTGTTATGAATCATAAAGTAAATATCGGATATGCAGGATGTATTTTCATTGTTACAAAGGGGTTGTGACCCACAGGTTGAGAACCACTGCACCAGAGGCTGTTGGGCCCCCCTGTGAGGTGAGCTGCCCCATGGGCCTAAGGGGAAGTGTTGGCATCTCCTTTGTTGAGTCAGCAGCACAGCCTGCGGGGTCACACCCTCCGTGAATGAAGGGTTCTAAGTGGGGTTGGCTACAGTGACAGACGACTTGCAGGGCTGCACTGTCCGAATTAGCCACCACCAGCCCCACCAGCCCCCGCAGACAGTGCAGACCCAAAAGATCCTACTGGCGGGTGGAAGGCTAGAGGCAGACTCTAGGGTGGGTGGGCTGGCACTCTCATGTACTGTGTTAGCAGAGACCAGCACCCAGACATGGACATATGGTGTTGGAGACACCTCATGATGTTTTCTGGGCCCCCAGGAGGCACACCCATGGTGCGGCTGATTTGCTCTGAGTTTATGGAGGCCCATGGGCCACTCCCTGCAGGGGCTCCACGGCCAACCTGGAACAGCTGGATGAGCCCTCACAGGCAGCAGCCTCCCCCGTGAGGTCCTTCCAGAGGACTCTCTGCCCACAGGGAAGGTTGGGCCAGTGAGGAGGGAGAGGACTCAGACCACCTCCTGGAAGGCAGACCCCTCCCCTGGCTCCTGTCTCATTGTCAGGGACCAGGACGTTGGGGACGCGAATCTCCATGCCCTGCCCTGGGTAAGTCTTCCCCTCCCTGGGCCTCAGCTTCCTCATCCACCAATGTCTCATATTTTTTCAGTTTTCTTAGGTCCTATATTTGTCTATTTATCATCCATCCAGGGCCAAAAGAAAAACCAAAGGAGTTTGTATCTGGCCTGCAATCCACTTCCACAGGTGTGTGAGACTCACTGCAAACCCACCAATGCTTCCTGAGCCCATGCCCCCAACTTTCTCCTCCCTCTGACTCCCTCCCACAAGCCAGTATCACCCCAGCCCTGAATCACCCCCAGGAGTGATTGAGGAATCAGGCCCCTGGAGACCTGCCCTGCAGCCCAGAGCCGGCTGGAATTACCCAGCTAAACTGTTCCCCTGCTGCCTGGCCTGTTCCTTGGGAACCTGGAGGAGCCTCCGGCTCCGGCTCCCTCTGGCCCTCCCTCCTGTCCAGGGCTGGGGCTCCCCATGTGGCATGCTGTGTGCCCCTTCTTGGGAACTGTAATGAATCTCTCAGTGGCACTAGCCTCTCCATGTGGCTACTCTCTTGTGTCCATAAGGACCAGGCCAGCCCATGCCACTGCTGGCCCAAAGGGTTACAGCAGATTGACAGATGTTGATGCGCTAGGGCAGTTTAAGGGTTTGTCTTCCAGGCAAGGTGAGTTGTCTTCCCTCGGGGGTAGACATGGCTTTTTAGATCTATTTTATGGCCATGAACTAGACAGAGTTAACTTAGCCTTACAGTCCATCTCGTGCCCATCCTACTTCACAGTTGGCAAGCCCACATACGGAGGAGGAAGGGACCTGCCCCAGAAATACAGAGTTGGCAACAGTGGAGGGATGGAAAGCCAGGTCTCCTGGACTCTTTCCAGAATTCTACCTGCAGATGACAGGATCAAGAGGAGGGGAATATTTGGGAGCCTCCTTGTCAGTCCTGGCAAGGAGGCTTCAGGCAAGACAATGCCTCCATGGGGCTCAGGGGCTGCCGGCATGACCCAACTTGACCTCGGCCAGCAGCCTCCAGGAAGCTGCCCTGGGCTTTCTCTCTGCCATAACTGACCCAGACCCAAGCCCCAGGCTTCTCAGGGACAGGAAAGGGCCACAGCCTGACACTGACCTGGGATTCAAGTGTGTCCCATGCAGCCCATGCCATCCTTGGTACTCTGGGCCACCACCTACCTCGATGAGGTAGTCCTTGGGGTCACAGGTGGCAAAGGGCCTCTTGAAGAGCAGGGACAGTCCCTCTGGGGTTCTCTGTGCCTGCAACAGCTGGTAGTCCTGCTGAGCATCCAGGTGGACCTTCCCCTTCTGGTCACTCCAGGCATCCTGCAGAGATGGGTCCCCTTTGTCGTTAGTGGAGCTGAAGGGCTGCTGCACTCACCCTCTCACTTATGCCTGGAGAATGAGGCCCTCGGACACTGGCCAGATCACAGGTGGGAGGGGACGCAGGAATCTGTAGTGCTGAGAAGGTTCCTGAGGCTCCCTACGGCCCCCAGAGGTGGGAACAAGGGCCTCAGACCAGCATTGCCCCTGATTACCCAACAGGGAGGGATGTGACAGCTCCTGGAGCCTCAGAGAGGGGAGACAGGAGGACAGGGCAGCAAAGAGACCAGGGTGTGGTGTCCTGAGTGGTGCCATTGCCCAGTGCCCTGCACATCCCTGAGAGTGGGCAGCCCTCTCCATACCCAGGCACCCCAGCCTTGTTGGAAAAGGTGAACTGAGGCCTGGGATGGAACTGGACCTGCTGCATTTCCCTGGGATGTGTCCTAGGACCTGCTTCCCCGGGCCAGGTGCTAAGGTACAGGGACGTAGCTGGCTCCGGGGAGAGGGAAGGCACGGGGAAGCAGCCCACAGAGACAGGGTAGAGGGCGACAGAGCCTCCAGCAAGCAGGGCCCCTCGGACCCAGGAGTACCAGGGGCCTTAGGCCGAAAGGACTTGTGGTTGTTCCTGTTTAATCCTACAGCCGAGGCTAGGACGCGTCATTTCCTTGAGAAAATAGAAATCTGCAAGAGATTTCGCAGATTTTTCCCTAGAGAAAAGCGACATGAAGCAGCTCCTGCCAAGGGACACCGCTGGTTTGCAGAGGGAGTAATTTTAAACGGAGTCAGAAAGTTAGCGTGTGGTGCTTCAGCGGGAAATCTAGACCGTGCCGTTGAACCTAAGCTAAAGGAGGAACGGCGAGGCTGACACTTGTTTTCACAGGAATTTGTTGTGCAAATTAATGTTGCTCGTGTGCAGAGAGGTGAGATCACCCCAGCTTCGGCAACACCCAGTACATGCTGGTGAAGGGGAACCCGCCCAAGCTGTGGAGCAGACCCTCCTGGATTTGGGGTATGTGGGAGCAGAAGCTAAGGCAAGCCCCCAGTGCAAGTAGCAGGGCTCAGACACCCAGCGTCCTGGGTCTTTCTTGGCTATGATCCCCTGGGCCACTGAATGTCCCCATGCATGGGAGGCAGGACAGTCCTGGAGCCAGAGCAGGGCCCTGCCCAGGTTGCTGCCCTGTCCTGCCAGGCTCTGGCCCAGCCTCAGGGCCTCGCCTGTGGGAAGGGCCAAGCTGAATCTCGGGGACTGGGAGCAAGCTCGGCTCCAGATAGCACCTTCAGCCCTGTGAGCTCACAGCCACCCAGAAAGGCAGCCAGGATGTTCTCCCCGGCATGTGAGTGGTAAGGCAGAGGTGGCGGCCAGCTGGCTCTCAGCTGGGACTCACCTCACCCATGCCCACCCAGCTCTGCAGTCCTCACAGACAAAGGGAGGCCTCCTGACTCAAGGAAAACAAATCAAAGAGTTGTGCTTCATCTCCCTGGTAGCCAGTCCCATCTAGGGAGGGAGATGGGCTCTCCCTCCTCTCGGGACCCCCTGCAGCTTGTGGAGGGCCTCATAGTCCTCTCCAATCTGAAGGAAACTGTTGTCCTTTCCCACCCCGGACACAGGAGTGGAAGGGGGTTTTGGAGGAGGGGTGTGTGAGCCGAGTAGGTCTGCAGCTGCCGCCTGTGCTTGGCCACATGCCACCCTTGGCGTTGGGAGTGCAGTGCCTGGCATGGTTTGCCAGAGTGGGGGTGTTGGGATCTGCTCTCACGGCAGTGAGGGTGTGGGGTACAGGGGCCTGGGTGGCATGTGAGTCCTCTGTGCAGCCCCATTCCTTAGGAAGCCGGGTCCAGCTCTTACTATGTATAGTCACAGGCCATGGAGGGCATCTGTCTCCCTTTTCGCCCTCAAATCAGCATCCCCATGATGCCCAGCCTGAGCTCGGGGCATGGACTTGGCTCAGATCAGAGTAAAGCCAAACCCTGAGAGGTGGTAGGAAAACTCCCTTTGCTGGGAGGAGGGGTATGGGGAGAAGGCCAGAGGGGTGCTGGGGCCAAGATCGGCACTGCTGGTGGGGAGGAAGGCTCACCGCAAAATAGGCACTGTTGCCGTTGGTCCAGAGCACAACGAGGTCTGCGTTCTCCAGCTGGCCGCGGTCCGACAGTCCAAACAGGAGCCCGGCTCTGAGCGCCCGGGCCAGGAGCTGAAAGTAGACGACCTCTTGCCTGTAGCTGACGTTCCACGAGAGCTCCAGGGTTCCCTCGGGGTCCAAGGGGACTCGGTAGGGGAAGGGGCTCTCGGGGGGTGCCGAGCCCTGAAGCGCAGCCACCAGGATGACCAGGAAGATGGCCACTGCCGTGCCGTACATGGAGGCCGCTTCACGCGCGTTGGGGCTGGGCAGGGCGGCCCAGTGACAGCGGTGGCTGGGGACCTTCATGGTGGGGGTGAGCTTGCTGGGCCCGCCTGGCCATTTATGCCCCAGCCCTCCATGGGGGTGGGTCCAGGCTACAGCAGTAATCACATTTGTCTGGTGGGGAATTCAATTGTCCCACTGGCCTATTCCCTGTGCCCCAGGCCAAAGATCTGCCTTCCGCCACCCCTAATTGGCACTAATGACACACGGGTACCATCAGTGGGAATCAAAGCAGACAGGCTGATTCTGTCCTTTCTGACTGCCCTGAAAGCAGGTCCCTCTACAACCAGCGGCCATGCACATGCCCTCCAGCCAGGCACCCACTAGCTACACTCGGTGGCCTTGTCTAGTCCCCACTGGAACAGGCCCTGTGCACTCCCACCCATGGAGAAGCAGGGAAGCCTGAGGGGTCTCTCCAAGGTGACCTGTGAGTACTGGCCCTCAGCTGCCCACGAGGCCTGCCTGTCTATAATGCTGGAGGGCGGGGCAGCTCCAACCCAAACATAAGCTCCTGCTTCCAGGTAGGGCTGAGTTAGTCCCCGTCTCTTTCTTGTTCCCCACAGAGTCCAGCTAGCACCACATTGCTACAAAGGAGTGGGGGGTATTGCCCAGGTGAAGCAGGTGGGCATGAGGTGCACCACTGGGGTGAGAGGGCAAATGAACACAGAGGGTGCATCATGTGTGGTGGGGGGCAGATGAACACATGGGGTTCACCACATGGTGGGGGACAGAAGTATGTGGGAGCGTCTTGAGTGGTGGTGGGGCAGAAGAGTTTGGGGTATATTGTGTGTGGTGGGAGGCAAGGTGTGTGGGGTGCATTGTACAAGGTGGGGGGCACGGGAGTGTGGAGTTCATCATGTGCGGTAGGGAGCAGGGGTGTGGGTGCATCACGTGGTAGGGCAGGGGTGTAGGGTGCATCGCCTGGGTGGTGGCAGATGGATGTGGGGTGCATCGCCCCACACGGGCATCACTGGCAGACAGGACAGGCAGGCCCCAGGGTGACAGCCTCTCAGGAGCAGCAGGTGACAGGCCTTCTCCCTGTCTGAAGCCCCCAAACCCACAGCTCCTCTTCCCTAGAGCAGGCCTGGTGTGAAACTAAGCCCCTCAGGGCAGCTGGCCCCTTAAGTTTTCACCCACATCAGCTGTGGGGCCCTTGCACGGACGTGCCCATGGCCGTGAACCAGTGTCATCGCTGCACGGCTGCATCCTCCCGCATAGCAGACCCGACACAGCCACCTCAAGACACTCTGCTTGCTCTTTGTCTGCTCTGGCTCCCACCCCCACCCTGACGGGTGGGCAGAGCTCTCCCACTGCGTGGGGAACCCCCCTTCCCTCCCTTCCTTCCTTTTTTCTCCTCTGGTTCTTCCTTCTTTTTAGACAAACCAAGAATGGAACCCTCGAGGCACATGGATGTCGGGGACGGGCACCCACATTGAGGCATTCAGATAGTCCTGAGGACAGGCTGTGCTGTGAGCTCCATGCCGTGGAAAGGAACACCTGGGTCTTTGCAGGAATGTGGAGTGTAGAGCAAGTTCTAGCTTTGTCCTAGACATAGGGGTGTTGCTCTGTACCCCTCAGCGATCAGAACACCCTGCATAGCCAAACGAGCTGGACAACAGAAAGACAGGTGAGACCACGAGACCCTCCTGCTGGCTGTGCCAGAGGGACACTGTTCACCCCAACCCAGCCCAGCAGGTGAGAAAGAAGCTCGTGAACACACCTGGCTATCGGTGTGTCCCTGTCATGAAACTGGCCAGCCTGACTTCCAGGCCAGGGGAGGCTCCCAGTCCCCCAAAGCCTGATCTTCCCGGGGCCCTGGTCCATGCGTGCCCAAGGGCACCCACCCTCTTCTTCAGACTTTTCCTGAACCTCCTGACACAGGCGAGGCCACAGGCATCTGGCATACAGATAAAAATGAGCCCTGGACGTTCGCTCCCGGGATTGGTAACAGCCGCAGTGAGGTCGTGACGCAGAGCCTCCCAGGGCTGCAGGCAGATGCCTATTCTAGCACCTGCGGTAATAAGAACAGGCACAGAGGGAGCTTACCAGGCTCTGCACACGGCTCCTGGCTCACGAGCGCCCTCCCAGTAGCCTTATAGCTGCCCAGGTGGCCCCAGCTGGAAAACAGGCAAAACAAGCACCACACAACCCACAGTAGGGGCACCTGCCCTCTCACAGGCAGAGGCCATCCGCTCCTGCCAGGGGTCAAATCCTGCTCCACCCTCCGCTGCCCCGTAGGGCAACCTCAAAGAAGCATCTTCCAGCACAGCTTCCATCCTCCCAAAGACAGAGGAAGTTGGATGACAAGGAAGACAAACCGTTCAGCCTCCTTCAACCCAGTCTGTGAGTGAGGGGCAGGCAGGTGGGCCCAGAAACAGGGCCAGAGCCCCAGAAGAAGCCTGCCCTGGGCAAAGATTGCCCTGGGTGGGCTCCCACACCTGCTGGCTTCGCTCTTCCAGGACACAGGATGAGACCCACGGTGCAGGGCACTCCAGGGAGGGAAGCCATGCGCCCTATGAGCAGAAGGGTACCACATGCACACGTTTTATTTTTAACAGGTACCGAAAGACCTTGTCTTTCTCCAACTCAGAACTGGAACTCTGGCCTTCCTCTTGCATTTGACAGAAATGATTCAGCTGTTCTCAAAAATAATAGTGAGTAGTAACGATTAACAAGAGATAGCAACCAGGCCTCCCCCGCATGGCTCTTCTTCATCCTCACCAGCCTCGGTGACTGGGTCTGCAGTCAGCCCCTCCCCTACACTGGGAGATGATGTCACAGAGAGGTTAGGCAACACCCCTGAGATGGCACAGCCATCAGGGCAGGGACCCCAAAGCCGGCGCTCTTAGGTGGAGGGGGCTATACATCATGTCAGCCAAGGTCAGAAAAATTCCACTGGAGTCAGGAGGAAGGGACACTCAGACAAGAAGTGCAACTACAGGGAAAAATGTGCGGAGGCTGGCGGGTCAGAGGGAGCCGGTCCAATCGGATGGCCTGTATGCTGTGCCCGGCCTTGCATTAATGGATTTTAAACAGGAGCAACCTGACCCCAGGATAAGGAAACAGCACTCAGCTCCCCTCCTGCCGTCACCCTCCTCGGAGGTGACACGTCCCTGCTCAGGTGCTCTCGGACACACAGGAGTGCTGACCGGCTGGGTCCTCCTTGGGGTCCCTGAGGGGCACAGGGGGAGCTGGGTCCTGAGCTAGGGAGCATGGCGCCCACCTCCCCTGCTCCTACCCCTGGCTGTCTCTGCGCTGACATTTTGGGTGCAAGTTGCCCTCCAGAGGTGGGGGTGCGAGGGCGGCACATGGGTGTCACCGACACCGAGTCAGGAAGTAAACCCTGCTCTCTACTGCTCAGCGCCTGGCTTCCCTCCAAGGCACATCGACGGCTGACCTCATTTAGAACCAAATTCAGCGTTTTAATAAGCCCTTTGCTTTCCAGCGGCTCTCTGATGTATCAGCCTTTGCAGGCTGTAATCCCTCCCCTCGCCCCTGCTGCATGAGGCTGGCCCTGGCAGCTTCCTAAGCTCAGTGGTGACAACCCAGGGGCAGAGCAATTGGGGTTTAGGGGAGAGGGGACCTGCTGCTCCCAAGTGACAACAGGGCCTGGCCACAGGAGAACTTGGTCCCTTGGAGGGACAAATCCAACAATTGAGCTGATGGTGGCAGTAAACCTGGCCTGTGAGGGGCTGACTATGATGCTGCCCATCTCCGGGGAAGTTCAGGGCAGCTGGCTACATCCCCTCCTTGCCCTGAGCACAGTGACTGTGGCTTGAGGTGTAAGTGGTGTGTCCTCCCAGATGTCTGCCCTGAGACACAGGTGCTGCGGCATTGACAGGTTGGCATATCCCCCCAGGGCTTGAGGTGTCCAGGGCCTGGGATATGGAGCCAGGTGGCCACAGTGGGATCAGCTTGAGGGCCTAGGAGCCTGAGGCACCTCATATAGGGCCTTCCACAGCTGCTGGACCGGAGGCACCCACTGTCCCTGAAGGTCTGTGCTAAAGGCAAGGGGTCACAGACAATAAAAGGATGGGATGCTCCATGGGAGTCCCCTCGACAAGACCCAGGAATGGTCCAGGGCTCTTGCCCCTGACCAGTCACCATCAGCCCAAGCTGCCCCCTCTTGAGGCCATAGTGCCTCCTCTGTGTCCTGGGGCTCAGTCCCCACAGAGACCACCAGGGCTTCAGAAGTGCCTGTTAAGGGACCATCCTCACTGTGTCGGCCTCTAAAGCTGCTGCACCCCCTGATCTGACAAGGTCTGAGGCCTGGGGCTCCAGCCAAGACAGCTCAGGGGAGACATGAGCATCGACCTCTCCCTGAAATCTTTCTCTGCAATCAGCGCCTGGTGGGGTAGACAGGACAATGGTCCCAAGTGTACATGCCCTGATCCCTCATCATGTTAAGCAGCAAGAGGGACTTTGCAGATGTGATTAAATCAAGATGAGAGATAACCCTGGATTGGGTGGGGCCCCTTGCAGTCACCTGGAGGGTCAGAGTCATAGAAGGAGGGAGACGGCAGAGGCAGGGGTCAGGGAGGGGGAGAGGCCGCTCTGAGGATGGAGGCGTGGGCCATGGGCCAGGAATGTGGAGGCCACAGGCAGCTGGAGAAGGCACAGGGCAGAGGCTCCCGGAGCCCTCAGGGGGATGTGGCCCTGCAGATGCCTGGAGTTTAGAACTCCTGACCTCCAGACTGTGAAAGAAAACTCAAGTTGTTACAGCAGCTGTAGAAACAGGAACGCCTGTCACGGCCTTTTCGGGGCCTCGTCACGTCTCTGCCTGGATCCTACCCTCAGCAGCCTCATCCTTGAGGTCGGGGGCTATGTTCCTTTCTTTTGTCCTATATTTTACCTTGTTGCTTTGGGGGAACCTAAGCCCCAGATGTGGGTGTGACAGCGTGGAAGGGCCCCAGCGTGTTCAGCGGGGGAAGAAAGAACACTGACTTGGGGTTTCCATGAGTGCTTTGTGCCGTGGGCAGTGAGAACTCAGCCCCAGGGGGCCCTGGAGAGACCAGGACACACCCCAAACCTGTCACCCTGAGGGATGAGGAAGATGCCCCCCCCTTCTCTGGAGAAGGTGGTCCCTGGCCACTGGTGGGCCATGCTCACTCTCACAGACCACCCCGGGGCAGCCCCAGGAGGTGGGAATTGTGGCGGGGGTGAAACAATGGTACCCTGGGCACCGTGCCCAGCACACAGTAGGAAACCCACGGGGACCGCTGTCACAGGCTGTGGTTGGGCTCCTGAGTCCCAGGATGTCCTTTTCTCTGTCCCCAGGCTTGCAAAAGCCGCAGCCAGAGGCCCGTTGGCAGATGCCTACGTCTTCCTGAGGTGAGGATGCTTGCTTTAAATGTTCCTGTGCATTAGGGCACTTAGCTCTCCTGAGTCCCCACGGACACCAGGGCTTCATGGCAGTGGGGGTGGTGCTAACCCCAGTGCCACCTGTAGAGGCACTGGAAGGGCGTGACGTCAGCATGGTGGAATCTGGAGGATAAGGGTGGGGGTAAGGACGGCCTTCCCGAGCTATCAGGGCAGTCCCAGGGACGCTGTGGCTGGCTTCAGAGAGAGTGGGCAGACTGGGTGAGCTGTCTGCTACTCCAACGACTGGCCCTCAGATCCCTGCTCACAGCCCCTGGAGCTTGGAGCTACCACACCCCCCCGAGACAGGGACAAGCCTGGCCTGCTGCTGCTGGGCACACTGGCCAGGGCCTGGCACTGCCTAGCCTGGGGCCCTCCAACTCGCCTGGACTCCTGAGCCTCAGCTGACAACAGGACACTTGGGCCCTAAGGTCTGCGAAGTCACCAGCCTGGATCCTGCCCTCATATCCATTTGGGGGCCAGATTGGGGACCCCAATCTGAGAGGAAAGTGCTTTGGAGGCTCAGTGGGACCCAGTGCCCAGGACCAGCGCTCAGCTGGCAGAAGTGCTGTCCCCCAGTCCTTAGTGTCCCACGGTCCTTACCCTAAGAAGTGATAATGACAAAGGCAGAGATAGTCAGGTCACGGCCCATAAGCCGTGCAGTCAGGTCATGGTCTGTGAGGTCTGTGCATGTCACTTCCTCACCTCTCAGGGGACAACGACCCTCCAGCACTGGGGCAAGGCCACCCAGGTGGAGGCCTGGACACGCTGCACTAGGTGTGGCTCCGTCAGAGGGGCCACGGACACCCAGAAAGGCCTGACAAGGTGACACAGAAAGTAAATCCCCCAGAACCTCAGCCTCAAAAAATAGCCATGATTAACTAACTGCTCAATACATTCTTCCAGAATTTTCCTTTATTATTTGAAATTTTTAACGTCATTTATTATTGATTTGCCTGTCACATAACATAAAATTTAGTGTCTTAACCACTGTTTAAGTTCAGGGACATCAAGGACATTTCTGTGGTTGTGCAGTCACCACCCTCTGTCCTGGACTTTCTCCACCTGCAAAGCTGATGCTCTGCCCCAGCAGACACTGACGCCCCCGCCCCAGCCCCGGCACCACCACTCTGCTTTCTGTCCTTGGGCTTCTGACTACTCCAGGGGCCTCCTATAGGAAGGGTCTCACAGTATTTGTCCCTCTGCGTCCCGTTACCTTTACTTGGCAGAGTGCTATCACGGTTCATCCAGGCTGCAGCCTGTGCCAGCGCGTCCTTCCTCTAAGGCTGAATGGTTTCCACCACATGGATGGACCCACATTCCATATCTGCTGATGTCTGCATACACTTGGGTAGCTCCTGCCTTTGGGCTACTAAAAATACTGCTGCTGTGAATACAGGTATCAAATCCCTGCCTTCAGTTCCTTTGGGTAAGCACCCAGGAGTGGAATTGCTGTGTTACATAATTCTACTGTTAATTTTTGAGGAACCATCACCATTTTTCCAGGGGCCTGCCGCATACCCTGTTTTGCCCTGGCTTTTCCGTGCACATTTGGGCCGTGTGCTGAGTGTCAGCACATAGCACACTGCTGCACAGATGGGCTCTCATGGGTTCAGCCTGCTGGTAGACACAGGAGCTGTTTTCTTCTTTGCTAAATTATTAGTAACAAGGGTGAAGTTCACACCCCATATGCCAGGCCTGTGTCCTTGGTGCCTGGATGTGGACAGCAGTGAGGCCTCCTGAAGAAAGTCAGCCCTGAGGCTCAAGAGACCTCAGTCAAAGGGGACGTCAGTCAGTGGCTGTTCTGCCACCAGCCAGAGACCTAACTGCCACTGTGGAACAAATAGTTTCTTACAGGTAAGTAGGTTTAAACCCTGTTGATGGGCCAAATTAGCTATTGGGCCAGGCAGCCCCTCCAGCTACAGTCAAACGCATCATGGACACAAACACAAATTCAATAAGGCTCAAGACTCGACATCTGCTTTTCAAAGAAGAGACTCAGGCAGCGAGCAGGTCTCCCTGCCCCGAGGCCCTGACATTCGGGAGTGAGGAGCAGCAGGAGCTGAGCACCCTGATCCAATTTCCCTGCCACTGATCGAGTTATGGAGAGACGCAGCCTCATAAGGCCCTGGGGAAAAGGTGAATTAAAATGATGGGGACAGAGACATGATGCATGTAGGCGGGGAGGAGGTGGCCTGTGCCGGGGTACGAAGAGGACATCTCTCCGGGTGGGTCAGTATCTGGGACCTCAGCATGTCCCAGAAGGGCTGCATGGGATGTCAATGCCAAAGGCCCCTTCATCCTGGGAGAACGCGTCTGTGTTGGAGGTCTCTCAGCATGCTATGACGGCAAGGCCCCCGTGTGGGCACCGTGAGGGTTCTTGGTCCACTCTGGTAGGACCCCAGTGCCAGCCTCCCTGTCTGGCCTGCTCAATCTGGTCACCCCCAGCAGAGAACATCTATTGCCTTTGATGCTATCACAGCGTGGAATGGGGGGGTCTTTCTAAACCAAAGTCCCCATGGTCTTCCCCACATTTGGAGAAGGAGTTGCTCCAGAGACAGCACCATGAGGGGCCATGGGACCCCAGGGGACCTGAGTCTCCAGCAGGGGTGGATGTCACATCCCCGGCTCAGAGAAAGGCCTTGGAAGTCATTGATTACACTTACATTTGAAGCATTTTTCTGCTTAAACCCATGTGGCCCAATGCAGGGAGAGCACACTCTGCCTCTGATTTCATGGATGGGGGGAAGGAGGAGCAGGGCTGCGGGAGGCTCAGCTCACCCGCCACGTGATCGCAGAGCATCGAGCAGATGAAAACCTGAGGCTCCATCCCAAAGCCAGTCCAAACGAGAGGCTCTGTGTCTCTGTTACTGGACACGGAGGGCCTGCCCGTGCCTCAGCTGCGTGTCCAGGGTGAACCCCCCTCTCTGTTACTGGACACGGAGGGCCTGCCCATGCCTCAGCTGCCCAGGGAGGGCCCTGTTGCAGTCCAGCATGAACATGCTCTTTGGGTGTGTTCAGTGACATCTTCCGGGGCTTTGGTCAAGTGAGCATACTGCCCCCCAAAATCCCACAGAGTGTCAGAAAAACATGATTGAAGGAAAATATTCATAATGGTACTGATTTTTAAAAAATGAGTCTTTTCAGTAGAACAGACTTATATATCATAATAAGACACAAAGAAACAAAATCGGAGGAAACCATCTGGCAGAAGGTGTAGCAAAGACGCAGGTGCAGTTTGAGGCTCCACCTCCAGGTAGATGGACAGAGGGTGGGGGGATGGGCAGGACAACCCTGAGGTGGTTTGGGGTGATGTGTCCAGCTGTCACATCTAGTTGTTACTTTGCATCAGGAACTTGACCCTGTGCTCTCCTCTGCTGTGACAGGCAGTAGATAGCCCTGCGCTCCCAGGCTGAGGCAGAGTGTGGTCCCAGGCAGTAGGACAGTGAGCTGCTGACCTCAAGAAAGATAGGGACCCCCAATTCAAAGATGGTAATTCCTGCCACTCAGCAGGTCATGTGTGTCTCCCCATCTTCCTCCAGGGGTGTGGAGCAGACACAAGGGCAAACAGATGACCAGTGACGGTCATTGCAAAGACAGGCCCTGTGCCCACATGGGAAGGGAAGACAGCCCACAGAAGGGGCTCACGACCCCAGAGACAGAAACTCTGATACCCGAGGGAGCCATGTTGATGCAGTCAACAGCAGAAGACTCTAAAATAGGTATAATTACTATCCTTAGGGAACTGGAAGAGGTTATCTTATTCATGAAGCGAGAATGGGCTTTTACATAAAAGAGCTAGTTAGAGATCATGGAAATTTAAAATAGATGGGCTGAAAAGCAGAAAGAGACTTCTCAGGAGCAAATTAGTGAGTGAGCTGGAAGGGAGGTACTGCTCAAGGAATTCAGCTTAAAGGGATAAGTAGGGGAAATTAGAGGGAAAAAGAGGGAGTTTGGGGGTGTCTCCAGGTACCCTCTCCCAAGTAATAGATAATTCCAAAAGGGAGAGGAGCCAGGATGGGAGGAAGAACACGACCAACTATCCCAGGGTCACAGGAGGCCATCCGTTCTCAGAGTCCATGAACCCACCGGGTGCCACACAGAGCACTTGAAAACAGGCCCACAAAAGATGTGCTGTGGCCCACTTCCAGGTAACCAAAAAAGGTGCAAAGATTCCGATGTTTCCAGAGAGAAGGCAAGGAGGAGAGAGTCAGCACATGAGAGCCAAAGTCAGAATAAGAGTGAGGCTGAGCGTGAGCGGAGAGATTGCCCATGGAGGGTATGAGCACCATTCATGCCTTTGCTGCAGCCATCCTAGCACAGGAGACCACCGATCTCCTTCATAGTTCTTTTTTTTTCTTTGAGACAAAGCCTCAAGCTGTCACTCTGGTTAGAGTGCTGTGGTGTCACAGCTCACAGCAACCTCCAACTTCTGGGCTTAAGTGATTCTCTTGCCTCAGCCTCCCAAGTAGCTGAGATTACAGGTGCCCACCACAATGCTTAGCTATATTTTGGTTGCAGTTGTCATTGTGTTTGGCAGGCCTGGGCTGGATACGAACCCACCAGCTCTGGTGTATGCGGTTGGTGCCTTAGCCACTTGAGCTACAGGCACTGAGCCACCTTCAAAGTTCTAAGAGAAAATGTCATGGAGGCTGACATTCCAACACAGCGTTGTAGTTTGAGAGTGAAATGAAAATATTCAAACATGTGAGGAAAGGTAAGGGCTCAGAAATTTTACCACCATCCCCTTTTCTGAAAGAATTACTCAAGGATGTATTCCAGTAAAACAAACCTTAATCCAAGAAAGAGAAAGTCAAGAGATAGGAGAAATTAGAGAGAAAGAAAAATGCTGCAAAATGTAGAGTTAAGTCTAAGTGATTTTATTGCTGTCAGGAATAGGATTGACAGTTGTCCCCCCTTCTCCACCATTCTGAGTAGTGTGATGAAACCTTGCATCTATGCCACTGTGGATGGGATGGAGTCCTCTCTTTGCCCAGCATCTAGTCAGCAGCCATCTTGGTTATTAGATCAGCTGTCCAAGTGTCATGGTGCCTGTGTCCAAGTAACCCTTATATTGTTAGGAATGGCCCTAAGGCACAAGAGTGGTGATGCTGACAATTCAGATATGCCAAAGAGAAGCCATAACGAGCTTCCTTTAAGGAAAACAGGTAAAAGTTCTCCACTAACTAAGAAAAGGGGGGAAAATCATATACTGAGGATGCTAAGATCTATAGTCAGAACAAATCCTCTTTCTATGAAATAGTGAAGAAGGAAAAAGAAATTGTATAATAAAGTTTGGCATGGACTTGGGGGTCTCTGTACCCCCTCAGATAAGAGGGGACTGCCATCCATGTTGCCTTCTTTGCTTTATGAAATATTTGAAACAGAAGAAAAATACAGAGAATGATATTACAGATACCCACCAGCTCACCTCCCTGATCCTATATGTTTATTTTGCTATATCTGCTTTATTTTTTAAATCAGATTCAATTAAGCCCCTTTTGTATTTCCTCTCAAATGCAATCAATTTTTTGTCATTTATCCAACTGGGTTATGGTAAAGGGTATAAAAACTTTTATTTTTAAAAAAAATGTTATTTTGTATTTGGCCAACTTGCTAGACTCATAATTGTCTTATTAAATCTTCATCGGGTTTCTCTGAATTTACCAAATGAAATTTTCCAAGTGTCAGGGAACAGTCACGGAACTGCCTCCTCCTGTTCAATCTATGCCTTTCATATCTGATTCAGTCTGGAGGAATCTCCAGGCTGTCCTGGCTGTGGCTGGTGCGGGAGCTGAGGGTACACAGCTTAGCTTGTCCCCAGAAGCACTTCTGGGGTTTTTCTCCTCTGTGATGCCATTCGGTGCCCTGCAGAGCTCCTGTGAGCATCTCTCCATTTCTTTGCATCACCCATGGTGCCAACTTGATTGGGGGCTTTCTCAGCCAACTTGATTGGGGGCTTTTCTCAAGGTGATCTGAACATTTCCCCACCTTTCTGTTAAAACAGATCTGTAGTTCCCAAACTTTTGGTTTTATTCCTTTGTTTTCCTACAATATATTAATATATTAAAGACCTGAAAGAACTTATATAAAGAACATTATATAAGAAAATCCCAGTTCGGCGCCTGTGGCTCAACGGGCTAAGGCGCCAGCCACGTACACCTGAGCTGGCGGGTTCGAATCCAGCCCAGGCCCGCCAAACAACAATGATGGCTGCAACCAAAAAATGGCTAGGCGTTGTGGCGGGCGACTGTAGTCCCAGCTACTTGGGAGGCAGAGGCAGGAGACTCACTTGAGCCCAGGAATTGGAGGTTGCTGTGAGCTGTGATGCCATAGCATTCTACCCAGAGGAGAGCTTGAGGCTCTGTCTCAAAAAAAAAAAGAAAATCCCATGAAAAAAATAAAAAGAACATTATATAGATTTATGGAAGGATAAAAAAGGAAAACATAAATAAATCAAGATGGGAAGCCCTTACAAGACAGTAGACACAACGCCCTGCTGTGCTGATTCCATGCGCACATCTTCCGCACTTGACCATGTCTGAAACCAGGGTGTAGTCTACAAGCAGGGTGTACGTCGCTTAACAAGAGGCATTTTTTCTTTCCCAGTTGTAGATATATTGATTTATCAAAAAAGAGATGATGTCTGATTTAAAATACACTTTACATATCTTAGCGTACTTATTGCATACAACAACCCTGCAAGTTGTATAGTGTTATTTTGACCCACAGAAAAGTCAAGAGACATGTCTAAGATCACTCAGTCAGGCGGTGGCAGAGCTAGAGTTCAAATCCAGGCAGGCTGGTCCCAGACTCTCTGCCACTCTGCTTCACCTCTCAAATTAGTCTAGAACTCAAGTTAATCTTAAGTAAAGCCCCCAAAGCCTTTTCAATCTCACACGTTGATTATAAAGATTTGTCAGAAAGGTAAGAGAACATTGCCAGGATCTCGGCCTCTTAGATAACTGCCTTCACGTACTTGTCACCTGTGGGGAAGGACTAGGCAAGTGGGCAGAGAGGGCAGCGTGGGGGCCAGACACAGAGCCACAGGCATGGAAGGCAATTTCCCATTGAGTGCAAGTTTCACTTTAGTAGAGATAGAATGACAACTGGTTATTTATGTGTCAAAACAAAATAAAAACAAAAATAGTTAAAGCTCTGACTCACATTCTACCCACAAAAATTCTAGGTGAGTTTGAAACCAAACATTAAAGTCGGATCGTCTGCAGATCAGTACGGAGACACAGACAGAGGAGTGGGGAGAGTGGGCAGGTGGCAGGTGTCTAGAGGGCTCTCCACAAGCAGGCAGCAAGGGCCAGGGGATTTTCCACCCGCACACTGGAGGAAACACTCAGGGCTGATGAGGATTCGGAAGATGCTCCCCGCCCCTCGTGGTGGGAGTGAGGTCTCAGAAGGAGACTGATAGGTCATTTTATTAAGATTCCCAGGAAGGTGCAATAAACGGGTCTGTTTACAAGGAGTGGATGGGGTGAGGAAAGGTACAGGTAAAGAGTAAGAACCAACATTGTCACCACACTCCCAGGGAGGAATAATCTCTGGACCCCAGAAAGAGGAGCACTTGCCCTCACCTCCTCCCTTATCTCTGTGGGGGTCCCATCAGCCATGCCCAGAGTGAGAGGAAGCCACAGGGTCACAGGAGCCCCTTTCCAGGCAGTGAGTAGCCACACTGGCCTGCGTGGCGGTGGACACATCCCTAGGGCAGCTCTCAACACCCCGTGAGCCGCACCTCCTGCGTGTGCAGGAGGCGGGGGAAGCAGAGTACTCAGCCTGGGAAAGCCCACCCTGGCCAAGTCCACACACACGAGACTGAGTGGGAGCCCCGAGAGGGCCTCGGCAGGGATGGGGGGCCTCAGAGAGCACCCCTCACCAGCCACTCTGAGAAGGAAGCTTACAAATGCTACAATCTGTGGTTCTATTGGTTTTGCTGGGGCGGGGTAATAAGGACCCCAAACTTGTCATCAAACAAAACAAAGCAAAAGTCTGGGGGGGCTGGGAGGCCCCAAGAGGAGGTGCCAGGTGATTTCCTAACAGGGACAGTGAGGAAGCACAGGCGGGACAGGAATGTAGTGGTGACAGCACTCATTCCCCAGGACAGGACAAGGCCAGCCCCCTCTGTGATGTATGCTGACCTTGTTTATTTGGGGGGTGACAATGGGTCAGTGGCTGAACCGTGTGGGCAGTGGAGGAGCAGAGGGCTGGACACCCTGAGTGGCTCTGCCTGTCCCTGCCAGGTTTCCTGTTGCGACGGTGAGGGTAGATGGATGGCAGAGAGCCGGGCATCAGCTGGCCCCCTCTGGAGGCATGGCTGCCACCGCAGCCACTCCAGGGCTCCCCGCCCCCGAATGCTAATGTGCCTCCAGATGTTCTGGAGCCCTAGGCGCTCCCTGCTCCCACCCCCGGAGCCAGAGCGTTGCCAAGGGAAAGACTGAGAATGCACAGGCCGTTCTGTAGCTGGGAGAACAGGATGGCACACGACAGCGTGGGGGCCAGGAGGGTGCCCTGAGGTCACCCGACCAGCGGGTGGGCAGGTGCCAGAGCAGGGCTGAGGGGGGAAGGCCAACTGGTACAGCAGTGGGCAGCCCACCATCAGGCCTCAGAGGTGGCCCCCACAGGCCCCACCCTCACCCTGAGCTCTTCAGGATGCTGGGGATCCTGAGACCGACCGCCGGTGGTGGGAAGCAGGAGGAAGAGGTGGGGTCTGGGCCCGTGCAGCCCACACGACATCCTGCTGGGCTGCTCACCCAAGCCACAAGCCCCGGGGTCATCCCCAGCATGCTCTGCACAGCTCCACACCACACATGGGGACACTGAGGGTTAGGAGGCCGAGGGAAGGCCCGGGGTTCACCTACCTCTTAACCGGGGGCTCAGGATGAAGCTTTGTCTCTCCGGGCCCCCACTCCAGCCTCCCCCTGTGCTGAGGCAAGGTGGTGCGGGCACCCTCTGGGCAAGATGCCCTGTGACATCTCGACCCTCCTGTCCTCCTGGAGACTGCATCCCTGGAGCTGGGTCTCGTGGGGGACACAGAGCACCCACTTGACGGGGATGGCAGGAAGTGTGTCTCAGGTGTAGAAATTTGGGGATGGCCAATTTCTGGGTGTAGCTGGAGCCCCGGGCCTAAGGAGAGGTGGTGGGGCTTTGAATGATGTACCAAGGAGGCACCAAGGGGTTCCTGCAGGGGAGGGTTCTTTGGCTGCGAGAGAGATCCAGACACGGGCAAGATGGGCTGGGAAGTTAGAGACAAATGACAGGTGTGTGACAGGAGACCACCTGGAGGTTCTGGCCATGGCCTAGTGTCCCTGGCGCAGGCCGACTGAGCTGGGCTCTGCCTTTCTCCAGGGAGGCTGGTGGTGGGAAGGGGCTCCCGGGCAGCGGTCACTGCCAGGCTTCTCACCATCCCTACCCTCCTGGCCAGACACTTACTTACTACTTGTTGCCTCAGCTTCCCCTTCAGTCCAGCAGGATGAGTCATGGTGCCAGTGGTCTCAGAGTGGGGACATTTGTGTGGATGGCTGGAAGCCCGGGGCCAGCTATGTTTGCAGGGACACCGCATCCGTCTCCACAGGGCAGATGCTTCCTCATGAGAATGTCTCTCATTTGCTCAGCACGCAGCAGCGTGGCCCGTGTGGGAGACAGAGGGAACAAGGGCCTAGAGGCCCCGCCCTCGGTCTGCCACTCCTGTGCAGAGCAGAGAACAAACAAACCAGCAGCCGAGCAGTGCAGAGCAGCACCGGGGTCGTGGAGAGACTGGGCAGGAGAGCTGAGCGCAAAGTGTCCTCCAGGCCTCTCTTCCCAGTTCACAGCGCAGAGACCAGCCCGGCCACCGAGGTCATCAGGTCGTGCACACACCCATAGCCCACGCTCTTCCAGCTGCCCCGTGCCACCAATGGTGAGGGAGGCGGCAGCCGAGGCCAGAGCAGGAGGGAGCTCAAGCCCCCACAGCCCCACAGTTCTGGCTGCCCCTCAACCCCCGGCACTGCTCTGTGTCCCTGCCCTGCCATGCTCGCCCAGCCCCACAGTCAGCCCTGCCACCCACCCTTCTCTCCGCCCGGGGCTGGCCCCTCCCCCATTCCAAGGCTGTGGTTGTCAGCCTGGCAGCCAGGCTGGTGCCTCTGATGGATCTGCCAGGACAGCAGTGGGCAAGTCCAGGGCCCCGTCCTCTGTGCCCCAGAGGAGAACTTGCCTTCGCGTGGTAGGTCCATGGGGGTCAGTGCTGCCGTGGGCACTCTCAGAGATTCTGCCCTGAGGGGACGAACTTCTCAGTCCCATGAAATGAAAGGTGTCAGTCTGGCATGACATTTTGCTGTCATGTCATGACGCTGGGCTGGCCAGTCACAGAGGGTTTTCTATTTTCATCCCGTGACTAACGTGGACAGGACTCCGCACCCCCGCTAGCCTTCGCTGATAGAAGCAGAAAGGCTACAGGGATATGGCTTCAATTTGGGGTTTTCCTAGTCCAGATAGGAACTCTCTTACTTTTATTTCTTATCTTTCAGCGTGAAGGGTTCCACGTCATGCCTCAGGCACAGGGTGTGGTCACTGGGCAGCCCTGGGCAGGTCATCTGCCTCCTCTGTGTCTCGAGTTCTTACCAAAAGTGGGTAGAATAACAGAACCCCTTTTGTCTCACAGGGCCGTGGGGACAGATTAGTGTTAATCATGAGTTAAATGTCAGCTATCAATTGTCCCATCTTGGTCCTGCTCTGCTCACCTCAGGGGACCCACCTCCAGCCCCCCAGACAACAAGGACTCCTGCCTTTGTCTCTGCACCCTGAGTGTGTGAATGAATGAATGAACGAATGAATGCACTGCCTGGATTTGCTCCTGCTGTGAGGAAGTGCTTTGGCTGGAAAGTGAAAACTGGATTAGGAGCGCTCTCTGCTAGTGCTTCTCTGGAGTAAAAAAAAAAAATCCCTGAAATGGAGAAAGGTTCTGAAACAATAAATCCTCCATAACTCCCACCTCCTGTCTCCGCGCTGTGGCGGGATTTGTCGGAATGATCCATGATTCACGCAAAGGAGCCCTGAGAGACCCTTGGCTGATCCCCAAGAGCCACGCATAGTGCCATAGTACCATCTCCTCGTCATCCGTCATGCCCGATGATTTCTAAAGAATGAACTTATCAAGGCTGCTGTCACAACGTTTTAGAATATTGCAGTAATTAAAAACCACCAGTAATTTCTTTTGAAACAGACAAGGCTGTCTTCTAACCAGGACCACAGAAACACCCACGCACCACACACGAGCCTGAGTGCTCCGCGTGCCCACCCATCCTCGTGCACACCTGGAGGCTAAGCCTCTGGCCCTCTCTCACACACTTGCCTGTTCTCCTGGTCCCACCTAAAAGATACCCAGCCTGAAAGCCTGGAGGGAGGGGAAGTACCAACATCACAAAATAACCTAGATTTCTTGTTTTTGCCAACCTCTCAATATTCTTTAAAACTCCACCTATTCTCTATATAGGCTTGACCCAGGCAGGCCGTCTGGAGTTGGGTAGATACAGGTTCAGTGACATACAAGGAGCCATCACTGGGCCCATTGCCAACCGCAGAACCCTCATGACTGCAGACTGAGATAAGAAAACAATTCCAAGACCAAACAAAGGTTAATTTAGTAACTGCCTGAGGCGCGGGTAATTTCCATAAGTAGTGCTGGTAGAAACAGCGGCAGCTTCAGCCCTTGGCCTTGTGCCAACTTGGGGGGAAGAAGAGCTCCAAAAACTAGCTGGAGTCTCTTTAATTCCCTGGACACCCAAGCGGAGATGGAGGCCAGGGAGGGAGGTCCCAACGCCGATCAGCCTGCTCCACCCCTTCTGGAATCTCCAAGACTCCCACACTGGAGGGGACCCCAGGTGCCAGACTTGCCATCATGGATAGTCACCTCTGCTTGGACATGTCTGCAGATGAAGACTCACTCCAGAAGGTTCCCAAAAAGGGAATTGGAAGAGCTGTTGGCAGAAACTTTATTCCTTGAGTGCTTGGCTCCTTCTGTCACTGCTCAATGAAACTCTGGGTCACAAACAGTATTGGGACACTACCCTTTGCTCCCAAGAACCAGTTCCTCCGTACGAGCGTGCACGTGACTGCGTGTGGCATGTGGGTGTGATCGCAAGGCCATGGTGCCCCTTTGCTAGTTCTGTTTTCTTTGATGCATCCAGCCACGGGGCACACACAGAGCGGGTACATTGCCCGTACCTCCCTCCGGGGGCAGCGAGGCTGACATCCTTGCCTCCAAGGAGCACACAGACACAGAGCTTCTGTTTATAGTGTCGGGCTGATCCTACAAAAGCCCCATTTGCCCTACGTGGAAAACGAGCCTTAGTAAACTGGCTGCACATCTTCCCACGTGTTGGGGCTTTCTCAACCAACTGGGCCATCTGTTGGCTTTGGGTTACATCCATGAAGCCGCGTTGTAGAAAGACACCAAGGATGAGGACAGAGTAGCTGCCACCCGCTGAAGTTGCCACGAGACTAAAAGCATATTGTCATGGAAGCAGTGCCAGCAGGGTGTCGGGATGCTCTTCTCCACCCCCAGGCCTGTTTTGGACCGACCTGGAAGAGCCGTAACTAGAAGTAACTAGAATCATTTCTGTGCACACCGGGAGAACCGGCTATTTATGGAAACCTGATGGTGAATTGTTCCCATCAAGTCAGACAAAAGACTCCTTCTTATCCCCCCACCCATTTTTATTTTTGGAAATCAGGTTCTGCTTAAAATCAAGTCATGCTTTGGAATGCAGAGGATGAGTTAGATGGTGACCAGGTGGCATTGCGGGCTGTGTGACCTTAGGGAAGTCACTTCACCCCTCTGTTACGCCTGTGAAGTGAGGACAGATACAGAGATCTCCCACCTTGTGGGTAAGAAGTACAATGGGCTCGATTTTGAGTAAGATTTCGTCGTCACCGGCATCAGGAACACACCTCTCTGCACCTCACAGGCAGGGACCAGAGCTTCAGCAGAGCAAGAGCTGTGGTGGGGGGCCAGTTCCACAGACGTTCAGGTGCTCAGACCACAGCTGCGGGAGTCTGGAGCCCCAATGAGAAGCAGGCTTGGGGAGGAGAGGGGGCATTTGAGCTGCATGGTGAAGACAGAGTTTGGGCAGTGATGCCACTTTAAAAATTCTTGGCATGTATTTGCCAGGATCTAAGCAACCCCAAAATAAAAAACAAGTTGCTCAGTTGTTATAATGGGGAATCTGAAATAAAACTGTAGATTGAAAGGATTCCCATGCCGACTCCTAGGGCAGTGCCTGGCTGGTCTGCCAGCTCCCTCTCTCTCTCCCCTTATATGGAATTTCTGTTGGTGTTTACCATCCTTTTTCTCTAGGTGGGAGTAGTTGGGGAGAAGATGGGAAAGCTGGAAGAAGGGTGTTGGGAGCATGCTTGGAAGTCAGTCGGACCCTCCTGGGGCCTGCTGTGGTTAAACCTGCGGCCTTCACCTGCACAGCTGGGGTAGTGCCAGCATTGTGCCCCACTGTGTCACTGACCACACCGAGTGATTTACACCCTGGGAGTGTTTAGCTTTGTGTCTGGAATGCGTTAAGTTCGCAGTGAGTGATATTTATCATGAGGTAGACGCCTGGGGGAAGCAGGCACTGTTCACAGGTCATTAGTGACCCAAACACAGCCACTGGCCTCTTGGGAAATGAGGCAGGTGACGTTGAATTATCCTGCTTGGAAGGGACACGGATACACACAGGGGCGGGGATCAGTGCTGCTCCCATTAGTTATGAGGAGTGAAAAACTTGTCTGGTTGGTTATATTGTCAAAGTGACCTGACCAGCTCCGAGAACTTTGGCAGGGACCCTTGCTGGGGGACCCAGACTGGGCACCTGAGCCCCTCTGCCTGTGCCCCAGTTGGTAGAACATTTGCTCTCCTGTGCCAGAGCAGGCTGCTTATCGCTCTGTGCTCAACCCATCTGTAAAGGGGACATGGACTCCCAGCAGCTTGGTTACCCTCTGTCCTCAGCATTCTCATCTCCAGAAGGGGGGTGAAGCATGGTTACGGGCACTGCAGGAGACAGCGTCACAGGATCTCAGAGGCCAGCAGGAAGGAAGGCCAACACCCAGAGAGCGCTCACACGCCTGTGTGCTAGCAGATTGTCTCAGGTCAGGGCCCCTGTGGGTGCAGCCTTCACTGTGTGCAGGGACAGAGGCACTGCCTCTTGGTGGGGCACCTCCCCAGTGGAAGGGCCCGGGATCGGAAAGTTCTCCCCCGTACCCAGTCCTAGTCCGCCTTGCCCTAACTTCCAGCGTTGGTCCTGGCGCACTTGTGGGCAGCTAGAAGAGGTCTGCTCCGCTCCCCTCAGGAAGGCAGTGCCTGCGCCCAGCACTCACCAGGCCAGAGCGAGTCGACGCCTCTCCACCGCCAGGTCAGCGCTCACCCAGACGAGGAGACAAGGGCCAAAGGAGCGCTCCTAAGCACTGACACGGTGCGGGGCGGGGCCCTACACGTGGCTGAATTTCATTCTCGGACCAGCATCAAAGGTGCCGATATTAACCCCATTACAAGGTCGCGCTGTGTAATCTCCGGCCTGACTCCAGACCCTAACGCTGTGGAAACCGGAACGCAGGGAAGGGAGCCCCCCGCCCCGGCCCCGCCGAGGTCGCCAGCCCCGTTGAGCGCGGACCAGCTGTCAGCACCGGGGACAGCTCCAGGCCGCTCCCGGCATCCCCCGACGACGCGCGCGCCGGCCGGAGACGCGCGCTCCCCGCCAGGCTCGGGCGCGCGCCCTCCCCGCCAGCGCGCGTCCTGCGCCCGGGACTGGGCTGGAGCCGCGCGCAGCTCGCAGGAGCCAGGCGAGGCGTCAGGAGCCGCGGCCGCAGAGCAGAGCTGGCAAAGGCTCCCGCCTGGGCACACAGTCGCCTCCCCGGGGGGCTCCGGGGGCCTCTCGGCGCCCGCCTCGCCCTCTTGGCCCCGGCAAGCGCCACAGCCCTGGCCTCGGCATAAGCGGCTGCTACTAGCTGCGTGCGCCCTGCCCAGGACGGACGCCCGGACGCCCGCCCCGTCACGTGCGCCCAAGTCCGCCGCCGGCCAGGACAGCACCGTTCCCATGGTTCAAGGTAAGGGCTAAGCGGGCGCGCGGGTCACGGGGTGTGGGGGCGGACGGCGCAGACTGGACAGCCCTTGCCTCGAACCCGCCTCGTCCGGAGCACTCACTGCAGCCTCCCCCGGCCGCCTCGCTCCTACGCAGCTGCCCGTGGTGTCAACCATCCCACCACGGTCAAAGTGCACCCCTGAGGTGGAGGCTGAGACCAAAGTGGGCTACAAGGGCCTAAGAGACAGGGGGCACCCACTGAAGGAAGGGTTCATTTCCCTCAGAGGGGCGGCTGGGCTGGGGGACTGGGAGGGAAAGTTTCCCAGAAGAGCCTATGGGAGACCTGGCCCCATTTTGCCCCTGCTGGGAGCTGAGACCTTTCACCCCTGGAATTTGTCTTCTGCCAGACCCTGTGCTCGGCAGTCCCAGGCAATCCATCCAACACCCATGAGAAAAGGGACATTGGCTCCACTTCACAGATGCAGAAACTGAGCCTTAGAGAACTTTGGTCTCTTGCCCAAGGTCACACCCTAAGTGGCAGAGCCAGCCTGGAACCCACCAGCTTGTCACCCGCACCTCACACCCTGCTCTATCTGTGTGAAATCTGGGTTTGAACGGCATGGCTTTGGGGGGATTTCTCAGCCAGGAACGAAAAGACTCCAGACGCTAAAAACCCAAGAGAGAGTTTACATCCATCCTAGGGCCCCGCCATCTCACCCCACTCCCCACTTCATCTTCCTGGTCCTGCCAGTGTGCATCTGTTAGCAGTCCCAGTGGCTCTGAGGCAAGAAAGTTAGGGGCAAGTTCACGGGCCCTTCTCCAGGGTGCGGAGAGTGTCCCCTTGCACCTTCCTCAGGAAGCAATGCTCTGCCAACCCAGGATCTTGGGGTGGGGGCTTCCAGGGACAGTGGGAGCTTCGGACCCCCAGAGTTTAGGCCTGCTGGGAAAGTGCGCATAGCTGTCTTCCCACCTGCCCCCTCTTAGAATTGAGAGCCGAGGGAAGCAAGGTGACTTGGGCTCCTACCTGAGCAGATCAAGTGCTCCTTCCATGGGCTGGGGGATAGTTGCTTTGCTTTTAATTCCTGGAGCACTGACTACAAGCCCTCTTAACAGCTTAGGTGCTGGTACCTTGTGAAATAGTCCCTTTTACCTTGAGGAAGGGGCCTCAGGAAATGTAGGGCTGTTCTTACTCGCTCATGCCTTTGACAGCGGGTTTGTTGAACAACTGGGTGATGCTGAGAAAAAGTCAGACCCTGGATCCTCCTGAATTTCTATGAGTCTGACTAGCCTGGACTCACTTTCAGAAATGTCCTCCAGGAAGGGTTCAGGGTCTGGGAAGAACCCGTAGGCTCGCTCAGCCTCAGCACCCCGGATCACAGGGATGGTGGTGGAAGCCCCAGGAAACACCAGCTGGTCTCTGGGGTGTGCTAGCACTGTTTAGAACACTGGCACATGAAGTGGCGCAGCCTGTCTACCCCTGCCTCTCTGGCAGATTGTGGGGGGGTACAGAGCCCTCCCGGCCTCTTAGGCTTGAGCCCCCAGGCACACATAGGTTATGCCAACACAGCAGTGAACATTTGGAGGAAAGGTGGGCACAGGTGGAGAGATCCAGACTTACCTGCCCAGTTCTGTCCACTTTCCTGGGTGACCTTGAACAAGTTCCTTTCCCTCTCTAGACCTGTCTCCCTTCTATAAAATGATTAGGTGGCTCTTTGCATTCTGTTCCTCTAAACCCCGAGGGAGTGGGGAGCCTGGGAGGAGTGCCATCCTTCTCTTTCTGCTCAGGGGTGCTGAGTGGCTTTGAAATCTCAGGGCTGACCTGAGTCCGAGCCCCCAGTCCATACCAAGCCTACTCCCCACTCATGCAATCACCCCAGTTTTGCACACTTGAGGGCCAGCTCTAAATCCCTGGTTCTTGGTGCTGGTTCTAGGCAAGGCTTCTCAGCACAGGGACCCACTCCTACAGAGAGACCTCTGGCACCTGCCACATGGGCCCTCTCTACAGCACCTATGGGGAGAGAATTGTTACATCTCAGTCAATTACATCCGACTCTGGCCTCCCAGGGCAGGAGGGAGGTGGAGTGGCAGCCGTCCTGTCCGCCACTCAGCTCCAGCTCCACTGCCCCTTCCCTCTCCAAAGTCACAGGTCCTGATCTGTGGGTCAGTAAAACAGCAATTTGTGCGGTGAGGACAATGGATGCCAAGCTCGGACCGTGGGCACATCAGCCGGCATCCTCATCAGCGGAGATGGGGTGCTCCTGCCTACCCTGCCTGGACCTGAGGCTGTGGGGCATCCAGAGTTTGGTCTCAGGGCCCACCCCTCTGAGGCCCCCACCCAGCGGGGCTGGGGCTTCTCAGCTCAGCTTTGCCACTGCTCCTGGCGCTGGCTTTCCTTGCAGGGTGCCTCAGCCACTTTGGATTTGCTCCAGTAGGGATTTGACAAGTCCTGTCTTCAGCCTCTCCCAGCTCCCTCCTTCCACCCTTGAGGCTCCTGCCCGTGGGGTGCATGGGCCTCTCTTTCGAAATCTTTGTTCCCTCTGGAATCAGGGGTGCCCTGAACCTGCTCCAGCTGTTGAATCTTCCCCCAGGCCTTGGCCCAACCTCCCTTGCAGGGGCCACGCAAGGGGGCCGGGGAACAGACTAGTCCTGTTGCCCTGGGGGGAGAGGTGGGCTGGGGAGAACACAGCAGATGAGGTGGGCTTTAAATCCCAGCTCTGCTACTTTTCGGCTATGGGTTCCTGGGCTTTGAAATGGGGACTGTGCCCCTTCCCTGGGTCCTCAAAGAGAGGAGTGGGTCAGATCAGTCCAGACTTGTAAGCCCTGCTTGGCAGGTGGGCTTCACCCAGAGATCCCACAGGCTGTGGGTGCCTGGGAGAGACATGGACAGATCTGGCCTGTACAGAATGTTCTTGGGCTGTGACATGGGATGACATGGGGCAGGGGGACAGCTGCAAGAGGGGAGCAGACGCCAGGCATACAGAGGCAAGGTGGGTACTGAGTTGCCAGGAGACAGACCAGGACTGAGCAAATACCTCTTTTGTGAGCGTCATGCGCCTCTAAACTGAGCTCTGGAAGGTGCCAGCCTTGGCCAGAGACGGGGCTGGGGATGCCCAGATGGCCACTCAGGCGTGTTCAGGAGGAGTCTCTTCAGCAGCAACCTAGTGCAGACCGTCAGTCCTTCTGTGCTCTGGGTGCGCCTAGTCCTGTGTGGAGGCCATCTGTGGCAGTGGGCCCAGGCCAGGCCGGCTTTCTTGGGTGGCAGAGTTGGGAGATGGCTGGACCAGCTGGGAACCCAGGTTGGGGCTGGTGGGGACCTGGGCTCTGGCCCTGGAACAAGCCAGGCTACCAGGGCTACAGCCTTGTCAATCACATTCCCTGGCTCCTGTGGCCCAGTGGTGAAGAGCACAACCCTCAGGGCTGGCTGGAGCCATGTTTGTGCCAAAGCTGTGTGTTCCTAGTGAAGTTCCACAGCCTCTCTGGGCCCCAGGTTCTTCATTTATAAAGTGGCAACAATTACATCCACTTTGTAGGATATACCACCTGACTGGGAGAAGGGTCCACCTCGGAGACCCCCAGACAGCATTCCCGTCCTGACTCAGCCATGGTGGCCTTGGGGCAGGTTGGCAACCAGGCAAACCCCTCACATGGGGCAGCTGTGGCTCCCAGCCCATAGTTAAGAGCAGAGCTGTGACCTCCTGCATCTTGGCTCTTCTGCCTGGCAGTGGTTTCTGCGTGTAGCAGCGGTGGTGGCGCTGGCCCTTCGCGGTACTGCCAGGCTGGCCCTGGGTGAGGGCTGGGCCCAGGAGCAGGTCCCACATCCCTGGAGAATAGAGCTCCCTTTTTTATTATCATCGTTTGCACTGCTCTGTTTAATTGTGCAAATCTTATAAACATGAGTCCTGAATGGTGCCATTCCAGATGTGGTCTGAGGAAAGGCGGCATCTGTGCTTTGGGAACTCGTGAGAAAGGCAGGTCCCCAGGCCCTGAGACGTGGAGGTGTGAGATGTGCCATCCACCACAGTAGCAGAGTGGCAGTGTCTGCACAGAGCTATTGTAGGAAACTTTGTCTCATTCATGCTACTTATATGATTATCAGAGGGTTTTTTAATAAAAGAAACACATGCTTGGTGTAGGAAAAAAACTCAAGTAATGCAGCTTTTGTTGGCTGGTTGGTTTGTCATGGAAGAAAAGCCCATGACTCCTGGTTGTGGCCCACCCCCAGCTCTGTGGGTAATTTGTGTGTGAGTCCCGGAGGCCGTCACCCAAGGACCAGGGACCAGTCCATGCGTGCTCCTTCCTGACCTTTGACTTAAAAGATCTTGACTGTGTTTGCACGTCAACAGCCCAGTCCCTCGTGTATTTACCCAGACCCTGTTAGAGCACAGTCATGTAGGTCAGTTACAGGCTCTGCTTCCTACTGTGTTCGCTACAGACTTGTGCAGTGATGCGATCACTCCAGGGAAGAATCTCGTGGTTGGGTGGGGATGTGCACTTGTGAGCAGAAATAAACAGCAATGTGAGAGCAGCTCTCAGTGGCTTGTAACTCAGGTGTGGGGTGGCAGGGGTCCCCAGTCTCCAAGGAATGTCCCCCAGGGGCTGGGGCAGTCAGGGAAGGCTTCCTGGAGGTGGGGCTTTTGAGCTAATCCCTGAAGGATGAGTGTATAGTGGGGAGAAGTAGATGGCCCAGAGAAGGGCCAGAGGATCTGTCTGTTGACTGTGGCTGATGATTGGTGGCCCAATAAAGATGCCCCGGAATTTTCTCTACTCCCTTTGAGGGTGAGAAAACCAGCAGGCCACTTCCCTTCCCTGTCATTGGCTTCTGCCCCTCATTGTGATTGAGGCCAGTTTTCCCTTGTACTGACCCCTGCTCCCCTCCCCCGCACTCACGGAGGGGATTTCTCTGCCTCTGCACCCCAGCTCCCCTGACGCTCTGTGCTTTCTGCCAACATGTCCCCCTGGCATTTGCTCATTTTTCCTCCAGGAGCACTGAAGCAGGAAAGCAGAATGTTGCAGCTGGGGAGCCCTGGCACAGGCAAGGGGCAGGGGAAAGGGCGGCCTGGGGCAACAGGGGCTCACCTGGCATTTGACGGGGGGCCACACTTTTGTGTTTGAAATGTCCTGTTCACATGTGTTTCCCAGATTGCTCCAGTGTGAATTGGCAAACCCAGTCTCCTTTGATGCTAGGGGACTTCCCTAAGGCTAAATAAAGACATTTGTTTCTCCAACATGGAGCCACCCCCCCAACCCCCGCCTGGAAGAGCACTTCTCACAGGGCCCAGTGCAGTCTACCAGCTTAAGAAAGATCCGCACCCAGAACCAGAAGCCTCAAAACACCCCAGAACCAGCAACTGCATTAAGGTGGCTGATGCGGAACGTAATGATTGGATTCTGGTTTGAAGGGAGATAGTGAAAAGAAGAGTCTCCTATTTCACTACAAAAAGAGCAGTTCCTGACAGTGCAACTGTCAGCTGTGAGTGCTGATATTTACCTGTGTTTAGTTTGTTTGGTTAAACATGATTATGCAGGGGCTACTGACTCCGTGAGAGCCCATTTGCGGAATTAAAAATATAGTGAACTCCCCACATGAGGATTCTTTCTAACTACTAAACAGATCTCTATTTCAAAAAAGAAAAATGTTTTACCACAATGTCTTGAGAAATCATGTTTGTGGGCTCGGTGCCTGTAGCTCAGCGGCTAGGGCACCAGCCATATACACCGGAGCTGGCAGGTTCGAATCCAGCCCAGGCCTGCTAAACAACAATGACAACTACAACCCGAAAATAGCCGGGCATTGTGGTGGATGCCTGTAGTCCCAGCTACTTGGGAGGCAGAGGCAAGAGAATCGCTTAAGCCCAAGAGTTTGAGGTTGCTGTGAGCTGTGATGCCACAACACTTTATCCAGGGTGACAGCTTAAGGCTCTGTCTCAAAAAAATAAAAATAAAAAAAAAATAAGTCATGTTTGTGGCCATTTTTATCACTGCTGGACTGGGCCTTGTCGCTGCTGGCCCTGTTTCTGGGAAGCCTATAGGACCTGACAGCTCCACCCAATTCGGACCTCGGGCTCTTCCGGCTGGTGAGCGTAGGCAGTTGCTAGCCCTCTCTGTGCCCTAGATTCCTGGTCTGCAAATCGGGCCTGATTCTTCCCCCCAACAGGGTGGTGACAAAGCTTCGTCATCACCCATGGATGATCCCAGATGCGCAGTGGGTGCGTGACAAGTGGAACGTGATGCTGAATTCCGGGCTCTCCGGGGATGGCTGGGGGTGGGGCTGCGGCTCCCTGCAGCATGTGGGGCTCATGCCCTGCTTAAAACCCACCCCAGCTAAGGATGGGCCCATGGAGCCCACACTGGACACCCAAGCCTCCCTGCATGCCCTCCCCTGCCAGGCCCTGTTAGCCCACTGCGCCTCTCTGATGCACTCTGAGACCCTTCCTCCTTGAGGGTCCTCCCTCCTACCCCCCTTTCTACCAGAAAGACATCCCGGCGTGTGCTGGTTTCGGCTCTAGTCCCTGACCGCATGCCCCTCCTGCGGCTTCAGCCCCATGGCACCACCGGATGTCACTGCCGGGCTTGAGGCAGGCACCCACCGACCCATCGAGCCCGGCGCCTGGCACAGTGCCTGGCACAGGAGGAGGGCGCTATAGACATCAGATGGCTGGATGTTCCATGTGATTTCCAGGGCCGACCTCATCTGAGCATCTGCCCCGGGAATGACGTCTTGTTTCCATCAGGGTCTTTCTTCCCTCACGGCATTCCAAACCAGCAAAACCTCCTCCACAAGGAGGGGGTCGCCGTGGGAAGGAAGCCATCGTGCAGGGGCAGGCGGGCCAGCAGGGTCTCCTCCATGTGGCACCTCTCACTTTCCAGAGCTGGCCACTCTCGACGGGGACTGGCGCTGCCCTTCACATCAGCAGCAGCCTGCAGCTTTCTAGAACTCATCTAATACGCAAGACGGACCCTGCAGCAACACACCACATTCACTTAAAAATGGCTGCACCCAATTTTTAAAAAAGGAATATTGATGTGAACCACCAGAGGGACCCATAATAGCTGGGCGAGGGTGCTGTGTCAACTCCAGGGGTGCAGCCTCCCGCGAGAGCTGCCAGGCTGGGATGGAGCCAGTGAGCCTTGGCAGCCCTGTGGCCAGTGTGGGACCAGTGGGCAGACACAGGTCCATAAATTCCCTTGAGATGAAGGTGTAAGTGGAGAGTGAACAAGAGGTGGAGACCAAATGAGGGACTGGGCCCACCTCCCCCCACAGGCCAGAAGGGCCCTCCTGGAGGTCCTCATGGCTCACACTTGGGAGAAAAGTTGGGGTGACTCCAAGAAGGAGCAGAATGTCTGGAGTTCAACTGGGAGCAAGGGCAGGGCAGCCCCCTCCTCTCCCAGGGAGCAGGAGAGCCAGTGCTGGATGAGATGCATTTGAACGGGGGGGGGGGGGGGTCGTTAC
>CAUYON010092445.1:0-17289 GCA_963573935.1 Arctocebus calabarensis
GGGCTCTGTCAAAAAAAAAAAAAAAAAAAAAAGAATGAAGTTAATTTATTGCTTCTGTGCCAATCTAGTAAATAACTTATGCTCCTATTTCCCGCCCCCCCCACCCCCCACAGGCACCAAGCATTTTTTTTTTTTTTTGCAGTTTTTGGCCAGGGCTGGGTTTGAACCCGCCACCTGTGGCATATGGGTCCGGCTCCCTACTCACTGAGCCACAGGTGCTGCCCCATATGCTCCTGTTTTTATAGTCTATTTTATAGTGGACGGTTACAAGTGTGAAATCATTCTGCAAAGAGATAGAATGCTTCTACTACTTTAGGCTTAAATTTGGCAGTGATTTACCAAAGATTTATTTGAACCATTTGAGTGAGACTATTGCAAATAAGAAGGATGTGGTATTCACATACTTCATTTTATCACATCTGTACATGCATTTTTCCTACTTGAGGAATTTATCCAGTTGAATACCCTACTGTCCCTTTAGGCATAACCAAATCCAAACTCATCATTTTTCTTTCAAAACATGCTCCACCTCTGGCATGTAAACACCTGCTCATTGTACCCCTCTTTTTCTGGTCATTCATGATCAAACTTAGATTCACCTTGAGTCTTCCCTTGCCCAGTGTATTAGGGTTCTTCAGAGAAACAGAACCAGTAGGAAGTACTTGTGTACATGTGTAGATACAGATGGATATGTAGATAGGGATACAGAAAAAGTGAATTGTTATAGGAATTGGCTGGCAACTCCTAAAATCTGCAGGATGATTGGGCATGCTGGAGACTCAGGAGACCTGACTGTAAATTTCAGTCTGAGTTCAAAGAGCCAAAGACCAGGAGAGTTGATAGTGTAATTCCAGTCTGAAAGGCAACAGACTCAAGGCCCAGGAAGGGCCAGTGTTTCAGTAGAAGGCTGTCAGGTAGGAAATACTTTCTCTTTTTTTTGGGGGGGGGGGGGCAGGGGCATCAGCTTTGTGTTCTATTCAGGCTTTCAGCTGATTTCAACCCACCTTGCCCTCTCAAGGTTTTCACCACCAGTACCCATTTTTCTGTTTTTTTTTCCTGTGAATCCAGGGCTCTCAGAGTTTTTTCTACCATTGATGGATGTTTTGCCATTTTTATTAGTCAACAATACTTATAGTTGTCAGTAATAGCATTTATTGAGTATTTGCAGGCACTTTTCTGGCTTTTATATAATTTGCCTTACATATACATACTTTATTTACCTAAATTACCTTATCTGTAAAAATTACCTTTATACAAGTCATATACTATTCCATTCCCACTTTATGATGAGGAAACTTAAGACTAGGTGACTACATAAATAGCCCAGTATTACACAGCTAGTAAATGATAGGGGCAGGATTCAGATCTAGAAATGAAGAACCCGAAGTTCCTTATCTTCACCCCACAGCTGTACTGTTTCTAATTCAGTTCTGTGAATGAAGTGAGACCAACAATGTATTAACCACACCACACTAGTATAATCCCATTCAAAGAAAAAATGATTGATTGATTGAGATTGTGATATGCAATTTCTAGTAGGTTTTCTGAAGAAGCAAAATGGAAATTCTAGCTTTAAATGAAGAAGATGTGATGTTGACTTTTTTAGACTTGTCCCTTTCTCAGATCCAAAACCCTTTAGTATCCAAAGATAACATAATCCCCTCTCCTTTCAACCCACATTGTACATGGTAGCCAAATTAATCTTCGCCCTAAAATTCTGCTTTCATAACAATTCAGTATTGGGTCCCCAAAACCTCAGCTCCTTCAGTCTACACAGTTGTCTGCACTCCCCCATCTGCGCCCCTGAGCTATAGTTGTGTTTGCATAAACCCTTGCAGACCATTCCTTAAACACTCATCTTTCTTCAAGCTGACTCACATTATCTGAGTCCTAGATCACTTGCTCCCATGCTAGTCATCTCTCCCTCCTCCAAACCCAATAGAGGTCACAGAGCAAACAGAATGCAGCCAGGGTAAAGCAGAACTTGTCCTTTTCCTCTGTGGTGTAGGGAATAACACGAGAAACTGTTGGTAAATAGGCAAGCAAATAAATCAGCATATAATTGTAAATTATGAATTTTAACCCTAGATGAAAGCACTTTCAAGGTTGAAAGAAATATTTTAATTGACAGGAAAAACATATGGTGTATACATATGAAAATAGGTCTGTATTTTATATACAGTTGATCCTCATTTGCATTATTCATATTTGTGAATTCACCTACTTGCTAAATTTATTTGTAGCCTTAAAATCAGTATAGCATTTTTGCCTTGTATTGTTATCTGTTCAGATCCACTTAAATTTTGTTATATAACATAGTTTAGTTTCAAGGGCTGTGCTAATTTAAAAGTCCTGCTACAGTATCATAATTACTTATTTTTAAACAGGATTCTTGCTTGAAGATGCTGGTGTATGCCCTGACAAGTTTTGTTCATGCTTTTTGATGTTTGTGCCAGCCACTTCCTATGTTCTTATCCTGACCAATTTTCCCTCTCCATTGAATTCCAAAGTGATCAGAGCTGACTGTGTCATATAAATGATAACAGTTAGATGTTCAAGCAAGAGTCAGCCAAAAGTACATTTATCTCTTGTTCCCTTAAGTTTTATGTTAGAAATTTCAAGATTACAAAAAGTAATGAAAAAATTATTAAAACCCACATATTCTTTCCACTGATTGTCATTTTTACCTGAAACTCTTTGCCACATTTGCTACCTGCTCATTCACACTATCATTATCAATCTCAGTATATTTTTTTCCTGAACTTTTTGAAAGTAAATTCTACATATGACACTTTACTCCTAAATTCTTCAGCACATAGCACCTAAAAACATGCACATTCTCCTGTATAACCACAATACCAATATCATACCCAAGACATTTATCAATGATGGCTATTGCCATAAGGTTCAATGTATTACAAATCTATCCATACTCCCGGAGCACACCCTTCATCCCTCAGCCCCATCCAGGACCCAGTAAAGGGTCAGCCATTGGCCATCCTTGACTATCGTGTTTCTTTTGTCATCTTTAATCTTAACACCCTTACTTGTACCTTTTTATTGATGATGTTGAATTTGAGCATTTGCTTAAGATTTTCTTTCTCTGTAATTAGTAAGTTGTATTTCAGACCTAGTGAACCTTTGCAGCAACCTTTCACTCAGGTGTTAGCATCCATCCATGATGGCCCTTGCCTGATTGAGGTATTATGTGAGTGATTGCAAAGGGTGCATTTCTAACCAGCTGGCATTCTTCTATAAAGAGAAGCTTTCTCTTTGTTCTTCTGTCTTCTGGTGTGTGAGTAAGTGAGTGTGTGTGTGGGTGGGTATGTGTGTGTGTGAGATATCACAGTAAACTCATGTATTCTTTTTATTCAGAGTGTTTCAGTCTGTTACTATCACTATTCCTTTCGACGTTCACACTGTCCCACATTTACCAATGGGAACCCTTTCAATCCATTCCTGTGGCCTCTGTAGTCTCTGAATACTTCTTTGCTTTATGACACAAAGGGGTTTTTTAAATCTCTTCCCAGTAATGTGATACAAGATACACTTACCTGTTATTTTCTATCCGTAGTTATATTGTATCAGAAAAACCAAGTATTTCAAAAAGCAAACAGAAAAGGTATACCCCCTTCATAGCTAAAAATATAATGTATTGTATTTATCCAGAAATGAATTTCTGGATCAGAGCCCAGTTACTAATAGCCCACATAAACAGGGACTTCCTCTCAGTGAAAAGTAGGCCTTTAAGAAATACCTGGCTCAGCATAGTATGTGTGTGTGAAGTGCCTTCTGCATAAGAGCTGAAAAAGGAGAGTGAATTATACTTGTGATTCAGAGTGTAAAAACGTTCATCGGAAGGTTGTTTTTATAATTTATATTGTATGCCCAGTACTATGTTAAGTACTATTATAGATTTAAAAGGAAACACTGTTAAAAAGGCAAAAGGAGATGAAACTAATTGAAAAATAAAATGAAGCTAAAAAAGAAAAAAAAACATATAATGGCATACTTATTAGTGTTACAGGAATTAATAGGGGAGGAGATAGGGCCCAGCAGAGTGTAGAGGAATTACTCAAAGCAAAGGGTAACTGTATTAACTAACAGCTGTGTTGCTTTGAGCTTGTGCAGGCATAGAACGACACATTTTCTAGCATAAGAAGTTGTTAATGGTGATTATCCTTGGGGTGGGGGACCAGAGGGATAAGAAAGAAAGAAACTTAAACCTTTTATTCTAAGTATTAGACTTCTTGCATATATTGCTTTGGTAACAAAAAAAAGATTTAAGATTTTTGTCTTATTAAAAATATTTTAACTGATGGGAAATTGTGTCTATGCCAATTGAATAAAAGATCTGAAGCTCCAGCATGGGTTCGACTGGGTGTTAAAAGTAGAATTGGGTTCTTTGTCCCCCCAGCCCCCGCTAAGTTTCAGGCCTAACTTGGCCTGTGGCAGCAAGAGCCAAACTCTTGTCCACCTTGGGCCTTGGAAGTTCATCACCAGCGTCTGTGGAGATGCAGAGGCATCAGATCTAAGCAAAGGTTGAAAACTACAGGCACAAGTTATGGAAGCTGGGATGCTCCGGTGTTGGTATTTCACCTGACTTAAACCAACTGTCACTCTGTATGGTTACAATAAGAAAGTGCCTGGAGCAATAAGGTCAAATGCGGGTGCCAAAAAATGTGCATTTTTTTAACAAATGTTATCTAGATAGTACTTAGCCTTCTGAGTCAACGATTATGAATGTAATTACAGAAGCAATGTATAGTATGACATTCGCTCAAACGACAGTGCTAATCGAATGATTGCCAGTCACCATGAGACAGGCAGGACAGTCAAAGAAAAAGGCAGAGTTGTGGTTGTCGATGGAGGAGCGCAAGACCATTTTGAAGTGGTATTTGAAATTCGAGAACATTGTGGAAGTGCAGCGCCAGTGGAGCTGTGAGTACGCAGCAGACCCTCCAACACACCTGACAGTTGCGCGCATTCGTGACAAGTTTGAGGCGCATGGTACTGTGTGCGACGTGTACAAGGGAAGGCCCGGGGGCCTCACACAGCCACAATTCCCTCTATGTCTGCGCTGGTGCTGGAGCAGTTCACACGCTCGCCGCAGAAGGCCACCAAACAGTGTGCACGTGAGACCTGGATCAGCAGAACCAGCATACGACGCATTCTTAAGACAAGCAAGGTGGGAAGTTCCTGTCCAGAGATTATTAAATTCACTGAACGAAGACGACCCTGATTGCAGGGTGCAATACTGTGAGCGGTTCCAAAACAGGGTACGAGTGGATAAGGAGTTTGTGGGGAAAATGGTTTAGTGTGATGAAGAACAGTTTAAACTGAATGGAAAAAGATGTCCATTTACTGGGCCTCAATGTTTAGTGTGGACTGTGATTGGCGGGGACTCATTGGACCATTCTTTTTTGAAGGTCCTGTCACAGGTCCAGTGTACCTAGACATAATATGTACATCCATTCTGCCTGCAATTCAGACACTTTGGGGGGATGATATATTTTACTTCCAACAAGATGGTGCCCCACCGCACTTCCACCCAGACATGAGAGCTTACCTTGAGGAGAACTTGCCAGGACAATGGGTAGGATGCAGAGGTGGGGTTGAGCTTCCCCCACAGTCTCCTGACTTAACACCCCTTGACTTCTACCTATGGGGCACCTTACAAGATGCGGTGTACCACAGAAAACCGGCTATACTGGTGGAACTGTGGGACAAAATTGAAAGGGTATGTGCAGGGATAGAAGTAGATATGTTGGTCCGTGTCGCCCAGGCAGTAGTTCTCTGAAATCAGAAGTATCTGGATGTTAAAATCAAGCTTAATTATTTCTAGTTTATTTACCTAGATTTTTTTTTTTTTTTTTTTTGCAGTTTTTTTTGGGGGCTGGGGCTGGGTTTGAACCTGCCACTTCTGGCATATGGGGCCGGCGCCCTACTCACTGAGCCACAGGCGTCGCCCTATTTCTAGTTTATTTAAAAATACATTATATATAGAGAGGGCTAGGACTACAGGTACACACCCCCACACAAACATCTGGCTAATTTTTTTGGTATGCATATTGTAGAGGCAGGGTCTCACTGTGTTGCCCAGGCTAGGCTCGAGCTTGATTTATATCTTTTGAAATCAGCAGGGTCACTGAGTTGCATCTTCTGAAAAAGTTCAGGTTATCTGAGTATATTTAGGACTATTTTTAGATCAATTTGTTTGATCTACTATTTATGAAATTACTCTCCTCAGAAATTGATTTCCCTGGCTTCACCACAACCATCGTTTAAAATTGCTACACAAGTTTAAGTGCCAGAGATCACGTGCTTATGGTGACATCTTGAAGCGATCACTTCCCAAGGATAAAAGTGCTTCTTGCCAAATTCTAACTTGAGACTATTTGGGGACCCTAAGTGATCTTTGTGGGTAGCCAGTTCGTTGCTTACTACTGGGCTGCTTTCACTGTGGCTCCCCTCCCTGCTCACTCAGACTGCACTGTCACACCTGCACAGGTGACGATAAGGGGAGGCAGTGTGAATGTATGGCCCTTCCCTTCCCCCACCTAAGGCCAAAGACTTCCAGCTACACGTGGTGGTTCAGTTTGGACAGTTTTTTGGTTTTCAGGGGTTTTATGTGTGTTCGTGTATGTGTGTTGTTTCCCTTCCTTGAATATAACAGATACATTGAAGGAAAATTAGCAGACTCTCAGACTAATTTAATTTGCATTCACTGAAGCACAGATGGCCTCAGTTTTTAATAATTCATACATTCAAGGCTAACTTTTGAAAAAGAATATTTCATTCTTCTCATTTGATTCAATTTGTCACTTTCTTCCAAAAATAAGCGTGTGAAAAAAAATAAATAAATAAATAAAAAATAAGCATGTGAAACTTAGAGCAATATTTTGCTTTACCTGTGCTTAAGTCTTACCCAACGGTAGTAATGATAGATTATATCCTGACATAGGTTATTTTGAGTATAGAATGACCTTTTTTTTTTCTCTTTTACTCTCTGAAGGATATCATGGAACAAATAGGAAAAGGCTGATATAGAACATTTTCTTCTCTACTTTCTGCCCTGCCCCATAAATCAACAGTAAAGACAACACTCTGGAAAAAGAAAACGTAGCCTAACTGGATTGACACATGTAGCTTAAAATGGGCCAGAATATCACATGACATGCTTTTTAAAACAGCCATCAAACACTTTCAGCTCTGCTCTGCTTAGATCATGATGCAATTACTTTGTATAATTTCTGTGCTTTCTTATATGAAAGCTTTAAATATTAATGTGGTTTAAAAAAGTTTTTCCATGAATGGCTCTCAAACTACCATGAATCTCTGTGGAATGATAGTTATTACAATATATCTCTTTTTAAAAATATTTTTAGCTTATTCTCAGAGCAGAGATAAATATAAACATAAGAGCAAAATATTCATCAGGTCACTCGTTCAGGTCAGCTCTTGGTATTTTTAAATTATTTAAATTTATTTTCTTCCACTGTAAGGATTTCTTTGTTATTTTAATTGAAACTTAAGTTATAATTCTACAATAATTTTATATAATTAAAAAATACTTTATCCATCTAGCCCAGCGGTTCTCAACCAGTGGGTCGTGACCCACAGGAACTGAATTAAAGGGGCATGACATTAGGAAGGTTGAGAACACTAATTTAGCCATTCAGTGTACTAGTGTTGTTAAAACATCTCAGCTTTTTTCACAAGTCTTAGTTTCATATTAAATTTCATGTAGTGGATTATAAAAATGAGGCTTAATCACAGTATCATATTTTCTAGAAAGAGACCGAAAGGAAATAAAGTAGCATGTGTTACAAGTTTACTGGGAAATGGATTTTGTTGTATCTAAAAATGAATCTCCTGAAACTCTGTAATTCGATCTACTGATTAGTACTGGCAGAAAATTAGAGAAAAACAAATTAGGACAAAGGATGCTAGCATAAGTAATTGACAAAAACTGAAAGGACCCTAAATGATTCTAAGCCTTTTTCAGGATAACTATATTTCATTGAAAAATAAATACATATTACATTCTATTCCTACTACAGCTATTACAAAATTACTATAACAGATGAAAAAATAAGTGATTAAATTATTAAAATGGAAAATTAAGGCAAACCTATTGAAACTGGGAGTATCTCATAACTTTTATTTCTCCATTTTCTTATCTTAAAAAAGTTAAAGAAAATGTTTCTAATTAGATGTTTACAAAAGTTGAATGTGCAGGGTGGCTCCTGCACCAGTGGGTAGGGCGCCAGCCCCATATCCCGAGGGTGACAGGTTCAAACCCGGCCCCAGCTAAACTGCAACAAAAAAATAGCTGGGTGTTGTGGCAGGTGCCTGTGGTCCCAACTACTCAGGAGGCTAAGGCAAGAGGATCGCCTAAGCCCAGGAATTGGAGGTTGCTGTAAACTGTAAAGCCACAGCACTCTTCCGAAGGCGATAAAGTGAAACTCTATCTCTACAAAAAAAAAGTTGAATGTGCTAGGATGAATAGTGTAATAACTAAAAAATACTACATTAAAAAAAAGTGTTTGTTTTTTTTTTTTTGGCTCGGCGCCTGTGGCTCAAGTGGCTAAGGCACCAGCCACGTACACCTGAGCTGGCGGGTTTGAATCCAGCCCAGGCCTGCCAAACAACAATGACAGCTGCAACCAAAAAATGGCCAGGCATTGTGGCAGGCGCCTATAGTCCCAGCTACTTGGGAGGCGGAGGCAGGAGACTCGCTGAAGTCCAGGATTGGAGGTGGCTGTGAGCTGTGATGCCACAGCAGTCTACCCAGGGTGACGCTTGAGGCTCTGTCTCAAAAAAAAAAAAAAATAGTGGTTTTTTTGGAGCTTGGTAGAGTATGGTAGCATCGAAGCTCATAGTAACATCAACTGCTTGAGCTTGGGTTGAGCAATCCTCTTGCCTCAGCCTTCCATTTAGCTGGAACTACAGGCATACACAACTATGCACAGCTAGTTTCTCTGTTTTTGCTAGAGACAGGGTCTCGCTCTAACTCAGGCTGATCTTAACTCCTGAGCTCAAGCAATCAACTGGCCTCGGCCTCCCAGAGGGCTAGGATTACAGGCATAAGCAAACACGCCCAGCCAGCATTAAAATTTTTAAATTTTAATTTTTAAATTAATTTCCAATTTTGAAATTGACATACAGTTCCCTCCCTTTGGTACTAATAACTTTTTTAAAGAGAATTCCCTTCAGATTATTGGTCTATAAATGCCTGAGGGAAGGAGGAGTCACAGAAAAGCAAATTGTTTGAAAGTGAATCAGTCTTTAAATAAAAACCAAATTATGTCTTCCTTTGGAGATACTGTATCCTTAAAGAATGGGTACATACAGAACTGTGCAGTATCATAAAGGGTGCAGCTCAGTATATTTTTATATAGTGAAGACATCATCAGTTAGTCAAGGAACATGACCACATCCCAGAAACACCTCATATTTCCTTGCAGTCCCCATACCTCACCAAGAATAGCCACTAGTCTGACTTCTAAAATAGGTTGGTTTTGCTGTTTTTTGTTCTTTGTGTGAACAGAAATTAGTACCTTAAGCTTTTTGTAGGTTATCTACATGGATTCTGACAACTCCTGCTCACTATTATTTGTGAGACTTGTCCATACTGTTGTGTGTAGATGTGAATGGTTCATCCTCAGAGCTGCATGTTTTTTCACTGTGTGAATAAACCACATTTTATGCATCCTTTCTACTATTGATTGGCATTTGCATAGTTTCCAATTTGCAGCAATTTTAATTAGCATCAATGTGAACATTTTAGTACTTGTCCTTAGTGACCTGTTACTCTAGGAATAGAATTAGTGGATCATAGGTTTTATACATATTCAGTGTTCAAGGATTTTGCTAATCACTTTTCTAAGTGGAAGCACCAATTTCCATTCCCCTCAGCAGCATATATTTCAGTTTTTCCTAGTCCTTTGTAATGCTTGGTAGTTACTGTCTTATTTTAACCATTCTAATGTATATGGTGGTTTTAATTTGAATTTCTTTTTTTTTTTTTTTTTTTTGAGACAGAGCCTCAAGCTGTCACCCTGGATAGAGTGCTATAGCATCACAGCTCATAGCAACCTCCAATTCCTGGGCTCAAGCGAGGCTCCTGCCTCTGCCTCCCAAGTAGCTGGGACTACAGGCGCCCGCCACAACGCCTGGCCATTTTTTGGTTGCATCTGTCATTGTTGTTTGGCAGGCCCAGGCTGGATTCGAACCCACCAGATCAGGTGTACGTGGCTGGCGCCTTAGCCCGTTGAGCCACAGGCGCCGAGCCTTAATTTGAATTTCTATAATGATTCTGAAGATGAGCACCTTTTCATGTATTTGTAAGGAGAGGGATATTCCATGTTTATAGATTACAATACTCAACATTATGACATTGTTAATGTTCCTCCAAATTAAACTCCAGATTTATTTCAGTCCCAGTCAAATTACTGTAATAAAAACAGCAAGGGGTTTCAGCCTATGTCCAGTTGCTTGTCATAAACATAGATCCAATTATTGAGACAACAAAGATTGCTAAGAAAGAAAGAAGTATTTTAATACAAAAGAAGGGGAGAAGGTGCCTCAAATCCATTTGTCTAAATAACACACATCATTAGCTTTCAAGGAGGGGCCACGTGCATTGGGCCAGGTTATGGTGTAGCTAACAAGGCGATATGTGCACAGGGAAAGGTTATGAGAGATTATGTATCTTGGTATCCAGAAGTCTGCCCAGGGGCCTTCATAATCTCAATTCCTTTGTCTTGCAGAAAATCCACCATTTCCAAGAAACAACTCCAAAGGTCAAGTACTTAGGTAAGGCAGAGGATTATTAAAAAATATAAAGGAGCCATTGAAATTTATTCATGGAGCCAAGTACATTGCTAGCAAATTTTCTGCTGCAAAAACTGAGATGCTCATTCGAAAATTCACATGAAAATGCGAATGGCCAAGAATAGCCAAGACATTATTGAAGGGAAGAGCTGGACTACCTTACCACTAGTTGTCAACCTGTGCTAAAGTGGTGGTAATGGTGGTAGTATGGCATTGGTGCAATGTTAGGAAAACTGAACCGTGAAACAGAATAGATTTCAGGAAAAGATTGTAATTATAGCAAAGGTATAGTGCAGTACAGTTGGAAAGACATGGCTTTTTTAATAAATAAGTTTATCCAATTGGATAGCTATTTTGAGTGAAAAATATCTTGACCTCTCCCTCATGCCAAATGTAAAATGGATTGTAGATTTAAATGTGAAAGGTAAAACAATAAAGTTTTAGAGGAAACATCTTTGTTACCTTGAAGCAGGTGAAGAGTTCTTAAATAGAACATAAAAAGTGTTAACCATAAAAGGAAAACTAATACATCGGACCAGCCTGAAGTTCTGGTGTCAAGGACACCATTATCAAGAAAATGGAACAACAGAATAGAATAAAGTGTGTTTCAAAACATTTATATCCACAGTATACAAAGAACCCCTACAAATCAATTCTTTAAAAGGCTGAAAGCCAACTTTTAAAAATGGGTGAAAGACTTGAGTATTTACTTTTCAAAGGCAATATCCAGATGGCCAATTAACATACAAGTCTTACTTCTTTTTCTTTTTCTTTTCTCCTTTACTTCTTATAAGAGAATATGTATGTAATTCAAATACTCAAATATGTCTACTGACATTTCAGAATAATGTTTATAAAGCATTGGTATTATGTATGATCACATTAAAATATAGTGTCCTTTAAATATTACTGTTTCAGGCTCATGAAGTTTTGATGCCATAGACATATAAACGTACAGAATCTAAAGGATGTGACAGCAGAAAACACCAGATGGTTACATACATACTTATAACCCTTTTTAAAAAGTAGTTTTTTCTTTACCCTGAAATGTGAGCAAACAGATCTCCCCTGCCACCTGCCCTCTCTCCCTCCTCCTCTCTCTCTCTCTCTCTCTCACACACACACACACACACACACACTCCAATCCCTGAGCTCTAGATAATCTCATGCCTTGCCCAGAGCCACCACAGGCTCATTATTGCAGGTTGCTAGTGTCACTCACAGGGAAATACTGAAGGGACACAAGCAGCAGGGACGGATGAAGTAACAAGGCCTCTGGTGTGCTCTGCTTGGAAATTTTAAAAAGCTGGAAGATTTAGTGTGTGTGTGTGTTGTTTTTTTTTTTAGAAAGGAGACTTTATTCCAGTGAGCAAACAGGGAAAACATAGCCTTTGGTGTAAAATGAAGGTACATTCCAAAGGTTGTATAGCAAGTTTCTGTCTGGGTTCCTAATTAGGTCCATGTATTCAAACTAGGTATTGAAATATACTTAGTTCCCATTGGTCTTTGCAGCTGAGTTTTGATTGTTCAATATAGCTAAGCCAAAGTTGTTTAATACAGCTGAACTTGATTGGCCAGGCAGATGAGCTCTGATTGGTTAATTCAGGTGAGCTCTGGAATCTCAAAGTTGAACAGCTGTGTGGGTTTTCAGGGGACTCAGAGTAACTGTGTATCCTCTAGTCAACAGCTTCTTGACTCTATTTTAAATATATACCCACTTAGCTGCTCAAAACCATCTTGAAAGATTAGCTCTTTCTGGTTCACATCTATACATGAGCCCTACCAACTAAGTACTAAAACCAAAATCTTTTTTTTTCTTTTTTTTTAAGTCATATATACATAGATCATGAACACATTGTATGCCTTTGTGGGATTCAATGTGTTGATTATTTGTACAAATTAGAGTACTTACATCCTACTAAGTAACATATCTTTGTGTGATTTTTTTTAAAGTAAATAAAATAGGTGTGAAATTGACATAAAGACCAAGTTAAAACATTGCTCTAACATGTGCTGATTGATTGGAATCCATTAGGGAGCTTTAAAACTATTGGTGCCTTGGGCCAGGGCACAGGCTGGGTGATTCCAATGTGCTGATAAGGTTGAGGCCTGTGCTGGCCCTTGAGTCCACAGTTAAAGCTTAAATACAATGATTGCCCTCCCCAGCAGCCTTTAGGCTGCCTAATTTGGTAATTTGTGTTGGGCTTCAATGGGGAGGAGGGATACTTATTCCTTCCACATTTTCTCTTCAAGCGTTATAAATCCTGGGTATGACTAACAGAAAGTGGTCCTTTTATGATAAAATCACAGATTTTTTAATAAGATAGATTTCCCTTCCATCCTAATCACTCTGAGAAGCACATCTCTGAAGGTAACGGGCACCCAAAGCTGTTTCACTACAGACAGTTGTTGCAAACAAGAAAGGCCTAGATAGTTCATGTATCCGCTGCCTTCCCTTTTTCTTTCCCTCTCCTCAGCTCTACTACACTGATGAAGAATTCATGAGTGTAAAGCAAGTATGTCAATACCATGAAAGCACAGAGCTCTGACAGCTTCTTCCAATGAGAAATGTGGTGATAGCTGTTTTAATTTTTATTTTTGAAGTGCCACTGTGAATACAGACATACTGTGAAGAAAATATATAACTAAAATATTTACATATTTCATACAGCCTTTTGTAACTGCTTATTTTAGTGAATGAAATCTTATTTAGTACCCAGAAATGTTATACTTTAATATTTTGTACTATACTACTTTAATTGATTTCATAAGTTATTCTAAATGTTAACCACAAAAGCTCTTCTATACTCATCTAATAATCCATTTAAGGTTGTAATGTTTGTTGGTTTGGTTTTTTTGTTTTGTTTTGTTTTGAAACAGAGTCTCACTATATCACCCTCAGTAGAGTGCTGTGGCATCACAGCTCACAGCAACCTCCAATTCTTGGACTTACACTCTTCTCTTGCCTCAAGCCTCCCAAGTAGCTAGGACTATAGGCACCCACCACAATGCCTGGCTATTTTTTTGGTTGCAGTTGTCATTGTTGTTTAGCAGGCCTGGGCCAGGCTTGAACCTGCCAGCTGTGATGTATGTGGCCAGCACCCTACTGAGTGAGCTACAAGCACTGCACAATTTGAAGATAGTCAAAATAAAGCAAAAGTCAAAATAAAAGCAAATGAAAAAAATTTTAAGTTAAAAATCTACTAATTTATTATTTAGCAAATAGTTTCGTATTTTTCACGTTTTTTGCCATCTCTTCTGTCAACCAAAGACCAAGCAGAAAATGAAATATTAAACTATAACTTCTAGCATGATTCTAAATCTTTTTTTTTTCGTTAGACAGAGCTCTGTCTCCCAGGGTAGAGTACAGTGGCATCATCATAGCTCAATGCAACCTCAAACTCGAGCTCAAGTGATACTCCTGCCTCAGCTTCCTGAGTAGCTGTACAGGTACATGCCACAATGCTGGCTAATTTTTCTATTTTTAGTAGAGACAGGGTCTGGCTCTTGCTCAGACTGTTCTCAAACTCTTGTGCTCAAGAGAGCCTCCCACCTCAGCCTCCCAGATTCCTAGGATTGCAGGCATGAGCCACTATGCCCAGCCAGTTCTCATTCTTAAGATAATTTTTCATTCACTAGATCATAATATTGTTATTTAATAAAAAGGCTAAATTGATACAGTATTAGCCATAATTTGGAATATTTTCATAATGCTATAATGTAGCGTTTCCTTCTAGTTTCAGACATATCACATATACAATATTATCAGTATAGATTCTCAATTATTTTCTGTCAGTTGGGACAAGACCAGTAGTATCATGTTCTTCATTTGTCTAGAGAAATGGAAACTGAAGTCCGGTGAGGATTTTGACCAGGGATGGGGAACCTGTGGCCTCATAAGTCCATAAATGTGGCCTTTTAACAGAATCTAGATTTTTTTTAAATATATGTATTTTATTATTCTTCATTACATTATTCCCCCCCCCACTCCCCAACAGAATCTAGATTTTATACAACAAATCCTTTTATTTTTACTAATACAGGGTGGACATAAAGTCCGTGTACAATTTAAATAGTTGTAACTATAAATGGCACACAAATTTTATGTCCACTCTGTACATTCTTCATCTTTTATAATTTTATCTTATTTTTAAAATTTAGCATATTTAAAATGCCAAAGAATAAGTTTTGACAAAAAATAATCCTCCCATATTGAGTGGCATAATTAGAACATCAGTAAGCCAGAAGGGCTAAGTAGATGGCTGCTATGCTCATGAATTAGTTCTAACTTCCCCCACATGACTGGCACCATTGCCCCAAGAGGCTGGTTGGCGAGAGTTTATGGGGGTTGAGTATGCAGTTTGTTATCAACTTTTGACAACAGTGCATTGTGTTTCTGTTTGAAATAGAATTTGTGAATAGTTGCACAGCTTGCCAGTATTTTTTAATTCTGTCTGCTTAACAGCACATCATATCAAAGAAGCCCAAGAGAACAACAAAGAAAGAAAACAGATTATCTAGTGAGGATTGGAAATGGCAATAATATCTTATTTCTGCTACAGATAAGATGATCTGCTTGGTTTGTAATACTGCTTAAAGAAACTCAATGCTCATCAGCATTATATCACTCTTAAGGACCACAAATATTTTAAATGAGAGGGAGGGGTGTTAAAGGATTATATTGAGGAAATTACTATATAAAACACAAAAACCAAAAGCAAAGACAGTTCCTTCAAGCAGCAATGAGACCTGGAAATAATGTCACTGAGGCAACTAATAACATAGCTTACATATATCCTGGGATGGGGGGGAGGGAATCCATTCAGTGACGTAGAAACTGTGAAAGAATTTGTTGTCAAAGTTGTAGGATGCTTAGAGCCTGATAGCATTTCAAAGTAAAAAAAGCTTTCTCTTCAAAGAAAACCATAACTGATCAGCAGCATGAATTAGCCTTCAACTTAAACTTAACTTCATGCAATACATCAGAAATGAATATATATTATTCAATCACTTTGGATGAATCAGCTCGCTCTACTGACTCTGCATAGGTTTTATACTTCATTTTATGTCATAACAAGATTTTCTTTGCAAGGAAGACTTACATGTTTTAGGCACCCTTGCAAACAGAACACAGGGAATAGATGCCTTCAACATCTTTCAAGATACGTGTTGTGAAGTTGGACTGAATTTGGTAAATTTAGTGAGTGTATGTAAAGACAGTGCACCTTCCATAGGAAGAAGGGTTTATTGCACAGATGTAAAAAGCATTAACATATCCAGCCACTCTCATTTCTTTTCATTGTACCTTGCATCAGTAAAATGTCTGTGCTAAAGCTATTTTAACTGACACTTTGCAACAAGTTTTAAGTATTGTTACCTATGTTTGTGCACCTGCAACATGACATTGTCAGTGTCATAACATGCTAAAGTGTACTGGTAAGGTTTTCATTGTGGAGTTGCCTTATAATCCCAACATGTGTCACCTGTTGCTGGGACAGTAGTCAAAATTTTATCTCTGTGAGAACAGATAGTTAAATTTTATGAAAAACAGAATCAAAAATGTGAATTATTGAAATATTTCTATAGGAACGTAGCATTTTTGTGTGATACCATGTCAGAGCAAAACTACTTGAATATTTCTTTGCAAGGTAAAACTAAGTGTATATATATATATATATGGCAAAGAAAAAGAAAGAAATCCAAGCATTGGGCAGTGCCTGTGGCTCAGTGAGTAGGGCGCTGGCCCCATATACCGAGGGTGGTGGGCTCAAACCCAGCCCTGGCCAAACTGCAACAAAAAAATAGCCGGGCGTTGTGGCGGGCGCCTGTAGTCCCAGCTACTTGGGAGGCTGAGGCAAGAGAATCGCGTAAACCCAAGAGCTGGAGGTTGCTGTGAGCTGTGATACCACAGCGCTCTACCCAGGGTGAAAAAGTGAGACTCTTGTCTATAAAAAAAATTTAAAAAAATCCAGCCCCACTGGTGGCTCAGAAAAGCCATCTCTGCCTTCTTCCCGGGTCCGGTTTCCTCCTCTCGCCGCTGCGGGACTCTGGCAGCCTTATCCCAGGAGTCCTGAACTCTCGCTTTCTTTTCCGTCCCCACCTGGATCACCGACGTGCCCCACCAGTCAGACGCCTCCCGCAGCCTTATCGCAGGAGTCCCCGAACTCTCCCTTTCTTTTCCGTCCCCTCTCGGATCACCGACGTGTCCCACCAGTCAGACGTTCCCGCAGCCTTATCGCAGGAGTCCCCGAACTCTCGCTTTCTTTTCCGTCCCCCCCTCCGATCACCGACGTGCCCCACCGTGTCCGAGGCGGCGGCGGCGGACACCAGCTCCGAGATCACCACCAAGGACTTACAGGAGAAGAGACAGAGAATGGAAGAGACGCCCCTGCTAAGGGGAACGCTAATGAGGAAAGTGGGGGGCAGGAGGCTGACGATGAGGTGGATGAA
>CAUYON010092446.1:0-28527 GCA_963573935.1 Arctocebus calabarensis
GGCCCAGGCTGGATTCAAACCCTGGTGTATGTGGCTGGCGCCTTAGCCACTTGAGCTACAGGCACCAAGCGAGAATTTGAAGTTAAGAAATAATACCTTTTACAGTACCATCAGAGAACATGATAAGCTTAGAAAACACTAAGATACATTTAAAACCTAATAAGATGATACTGAAGAAATTAAACCTAAATAAATGGTGAGATATGCAACTTGTGAGTCAGAAAATTTATTATTGTTAAAATTTCATTTCACCCCAAATTGTTCTTCTACATTTAATACGATCCCAATCAAAATCTCAGGAGGGTTTTTGGTAGAAAGTAACAAAATGATTAAAAGCTTAAATGAAGGGGCGGCTCCTTCTGCTCAGTGAGTAGGGCACCGGCCCCATATACCAGCCAAACTGCAACAACAACAGCAAAAATAGCTGGGCATTGTGGCGGGCACCTGTGGTCCCAGCTACTAGGGAGGCTGAGGCAGGAGAATTGCCTAAGCCCAAGAGCTGGAGTTGCTATGAGCTGTGAGGCCACACTCTACAAGGGCGATAAAGTGAGACTATCTCTTTTAAAAAAAAAAAAAAAACTTAATGAAAATCAATGATCTAGCCTAGAAGATGAAAACAATGTATAAAAGAAGAACGAAGTTGGAAGACTTATTCTACCTGAATTCAAGACTTACTATAAAAGCTGTAGTAATTAATACAATGGTGTTGACTTAGGGATATTGGACAGACTAAAGAATACACATGTAGTTTGTTGGTTTACAACAAGCATGCCATGGTAATTTAATAGGAAAAAGATTTTCAACACGTATAATTATTCTTTCTAGAAAATTTATGTAGCTTTTTTTTTTTTTAAGACACAGTCTTTGTCACCCTCGGTAGAGTGCAGTGGCATCATAGCTCACAGCAACCTCAAACTCATATCTCAGCTCCCAAATAGATGGGACTATAAGCGCCTGCCACAACACCTGGCTATTTTTAGAGATGGGGGTCTCATTCTTGCTCCGGCTGGTCTTAAACCCATAAACTCAGGCAATTCACTTGCCTTGGCCTCCCAGAGGGCTAGGATTACAAGCATGAGCCGCCTCGCCTGGCCTTTAATGAGGTTAATGAAATTTGTCTCAAGGTTTTCTCAACAAAATTATAATTTGAAATAGGAAAATCACAAAAGTGGAATCAGGATTTAAATGGTAGCAGAAGATCTGGCTCATAATATTCTGTAATTATAGTTAGCATCATTTACCATCATTTGTGGGAGATATTGCTATTGTGATATAATAAAGGGTAGTGACAGTTATTTTTTATGGATTTATTACAGTCTTTAATCTTCAAGATTCAATGTGTCTTTAAATGGATTTCTTTCAGTTATATGTTTGATTTTTATAAAGACGAGTTTATGTGTTTAAGTGGTATTTGCATATTTTCTATGTTTATGTCTGTTATGTATTTGTACATTATATTTTTTGATTTATTGTGAATAGACCCCAACTAAGTTTTATGGTTCTGTCATATCATTGAATTGGTAATACTTGAGAGGTCTTTTTTTAATACATTTAATGCAATCCAAATCAAAATTCTAACAGCCTTGGTAGGTATTTAGTTTTATGATTGCCATTTCCTCACACAGTTGCTCAATAAAAATCTTAAGAAATGTTAAGTTAAAGGAACTCTAACCACTAATTGCATGCCCAAGACTGATAATGCATGTTTAGTTTATTTTTGTTTTAAATTTTTTTTATTATTTCAGTAACAATGATGATGTTATGTTGATTTCTGTGGAAAGGCCTAATTTGACAGCTGCAATTACATCAAATCCAACAGGTATCTTAAATTGATTAAAATATAATCTGGCAAATTAGAAAGTCTTAAATCAGTGTGTGTTTAAAATAAATAATTGAACAGTATCTTCTAATCAAAAATTTTATGTCTATTTTCAAAAATGTTCTAATTTATATCATGATTAATATTACCTAAATAGATTATAATTATTATAAATGTCAACTAAGATAATTGACTTTTTTTTTTAAACTTTATGACCTGTTATTTCTTTACTGTGTTTAATGACTTAGCAAATTGTAAAACTACTTTGTTTTCATGTACACTATTTTTAATTATTTTCCTTGGCCTTCTGTTGGTGGTAGCGGTACTTTGTTTTTTACATCTTTATGTTTTTTTGTTTGTTTGTTTGTTTGTTTTTGAGACAGAGCCTCAAGCTGTCACCCTGGGTAGAGTGCCGTGGCATCACAGCTCACAGCAACCTCCAATTCCTGGGCTCAAGTGAGTCTCTTGCCTCTGCCTCCCAAGTAGCTTGGACTACAGGTGCCCGCCACAACGCCTAGCCATTTTTTTGGTTGCAGCTATCATTGTTTGCCGGGCCCGGGCTGGATTCGAACCCACCAGCTAAGGTGTACGTGGCTAGCACCTTAGCTTGTTAAGCTACAGGCACCGAGCCACATCTTCATGTTTTATTTGTTAAGTTATCTTGGGTGGCACCTGTGGCTCAGTGAGTAGGGCGCCAGCCCCATATATTGAGGGTGGCAGGTTCGAACCCAGCCCCTGGGTTGTAAAGCCAAATTGCAACAACCACAACAACAACAAAAAAAATAGCTGGGCTTGTGTCAGGCTGAGGCAAGAGAATCGCCTAAGCCCAAGAGCTGGAGGTTGCTATGAGCTGTGATGTCACTGCACTCTATCAAGAGCGACAAAGTAAGACTCTGTCTCTTAAAAAAAAAAGTTATTTCATAGTCTGCTTGATGAGATTTAAGTTTATCTATTCTTTATTGTCTTTATTTTTTTAACTCTTTTTATGACACTTTGTTGCTTTTTAGCATTTGTATCTTACATAGACAATTTTTAACTTTAAATCTCTAATGATAAGTTTTTTCTATCTTAAAATATTATCTTGTTTAGCTTAGAAGTTCACATCCAGAATTCTGTTTTCATTTCATTTTTTTATTATGTTACAGTCTTTGCATCTTAATTTTCAAAAGCTCTATCTCTACTTATATAGCTACTTAATTGTCCCCATAGTTTAGGACTGTTAAAATTGTGAGTCATAGTGTTACTAATGATGTTGAGCATATATTTGAGACTTCCTGGTGATTCAAGGAAGAGTGATCTTTCCTTAGCTATATCAGGCAATTTATTCTGAGGATGCTGTAAATAACAAAAAGTATTCATTTTCAAGTATATTTTCTCAAATGCTAATATAATTTTCAGATAGGTTTCAAAAAAGTTACTAACACAGTTGTAAATAAGGGGGGAAAATTAGCTTACAAAAACATTTTTTAAAACTGGATTGTCAGCCTTTGGAATAGGTAAAATCTTTTTTTTTTTTTTTTTTTTTTTTTGCGGTTTTTGGCCGGGGCTGGGTTTGAACCCACCACCTCTGGCATATGGTGCTGGCGCCCTACTCCTTTGAGCCACAGGCACCACCCTGGAATAGGTAAAATCAATTGAGTTACTTTTTATGATTATATAATTAAGAGTATCCAAGTTACTTTTTATAATTATATAATTAGCATTCCATTCTTGTGTTTTAGCATTCATATACTACAAAGCCCACAAATAATTTAATAGTTTAATAAACTTGTCAAATTTATTCGTATTTTAATAATTTTCTTTCAGATATTAGAACAATTACATTGGAAAATTCCAACAATTCACCCAGTGCTGAGACTGAAGTTACGGTATGTAATACTATCTTTCAATACTCTTTTCTTAAATATGTTAGTTCTGGGAACTTTAGTGTTAGTGTTTGCTACTTGTTAGATGATTTAGTTTTGTCATTCATTCTTTAGGAGATTCATTCTCTGAGAAATTAATGTCTAACTAGTTAGCCTAACCAAGTTCCAGTTCATCTTACACATTGAACACAGACAGTAATGATGGACATATTTCACAATCATACTCATTCACCAAAATTTGTTTAGATTCTACACAGTCATTTTCTCAGAAACCGTATAGTCTTTTATAAGAGCTTTGGTTTAATGGTAGAGTTAAACCATAAGAGATTTGGAGAATGTTCAGTTTCTAGTTTCTAAATGTTATTAAAATTACATGTGTTTTCATTTTAAAACGTTTTTAGCTGTTCAGGCAAAAATATTTTCTTACACAAATTTTCAGGCTATACAGAAGAAACTTGCTTCTATAATTGATTTGACAAGAGAAGGCCTATCCAACTGTATCACAGGTAAAAGATTTAAAAATTTTTCTCTTTTACAAAACAGGGAAGGGCTGGGCAACATGGCTTATACCTGTAATCCTAAAACTCTGGGAGGCGAAGAGGGATGGATTTTCTTGAGCTCAAGAGTTCAAGACCAACCTGAGCAAAATTGAGACACCGTCTCTTAAAAAATAGCCAGCATTGTGACAGGAGCCTATAGTCCCAGCTACTCGGGAGGCCCAGGAGTTGGATGTTGCCACGGCACTCTACCAAGGGTGACAAAATGAGACTTTGTCTCAAAAAAACAAAAATAGGGAAGGATAACAACTCAACACTGGACACACTTAATGAGTTTGTTTTAGTGTGTTAGTATGCATGTGTTTATAGCTCTATGCAATTTTATCATATGTGCATTTATGTAACTGCCACCACAAAGTACAGTTGTTTATAGCCACACCTACCTTTTGCCCCTTATCCCTAACCCCTGGTAACCACTAATCTGGTCTTCATCACTAAGATTACATTATTTCACAGGTGTGATACAATTCTGATAATTACAATATGTGTCCTTCTAAGATTGCCTTCTTTCACTCGGCATAATTTTCTCGAGGGCCACCCACATTGTTGCTGGATATCAGTAGTGTATTTCCTTTTACTGCCTAGAGTAGCCCATGGTGTGGATATATCATAAATTATTATTTTTGTCACGGTCATAGTTTGTTTATTTACCCAGTAAAAGATATTTGGGTTGTTTGGGAGCTATTATGAATTTCTTTTCCTGTGGGACATGGCTTTTATTTTCCCTAACTATAACAGTAGAAGCTGAGAAGATACACAAAGAAATAGGAACTGGGGCATGACATGAAAATGTAGAGGGAGAGTGACACAGTGTCCTCTTCCTCAGATTTAAGCCAAAAGAGTGAAATACCATCTGGGGCTGGGAACCAGTTGTAAAGCCTCATCCAAATTTAGTGAAAAGTATAAACCCACACATCTGAGATTTTCAATAAACTCCAAATAGGATAAACACAAAACCATACCAGGACATGAAATCATAATCAAATATCTGAAAACAAGAGATAAAGAGAAAAATGAAGATGTAATATAGATAGAAGAACAAAGAATTCACAGAATTCTTGGCTAGAACAATGCAAACCAAAAGACAATTGAATGGCATCATTCACATGATGGGGGAAAATAACTGGTATCGTAGAATTCTATATCTAGCAAATATGTCTTTAAAAAAATGAAAGGAAAATCTGCTGCCAACAGACTTTTGCTGTCAGAAATGAAGTTGTTTTAGTTACAGTAAAATGATAGAAGATGGAAAGTGGAGCTGACTCAGTGGCTCATGTGTAATCCTAGCTCTCTGGAAGGCTGAGGTGGGTGGATTGTTTGAACTCAAAAGTTTGAGACTAGCCTGAGCAAGAGGAAGACCCTGTCTCTAAAAACAGTATCTGGGTGTCATGGTGGGCACCTGTTGTCCCAGCTACTCAGGAGTCTGAAGCAAAAGAATCTCTTGAGCACAAGAGTATGAGATTGCTGTGAGTTGTGACACCATAACACTTCTGAGGGTGACAAAGTGAGACTCTGTCTCAAAAACAAACAAAAAAAAGATGGAAAGTGGATCTGCACAAAAGACTATAATACCCTTATTGTAGAATTTATAATATGTATAGAGGTGAATGTATACCTACAGTTGTGCAAAAGATGGTCAGAGGACTAGAAACATACTATTGTAAGAGTCTTACATTGTATGAGAGTAGAGTGGTATGTTTTCTGACCAATTTTTTTTCAAGTAGAAGTAGAGATAATATAGTGGAAATAAAACAGACTTAAAAATATGCATTCCAAAAGAAGCCACAAAAAAGTGAAAAATTGGCTCAGCACCCGTAGCACGCTGGTTATAGCACCAGTCACATACACTGAGACTAGTGGGTTTGAACCAGACCTGGGCCTGCTAAACAACAATGACAACTACAACAAAAAATAGCCGGGTGTTGTGGCAGGTGCCTGTAATCCCAGCTACTTGGGAGGCTGAGGCAAGAGGATCATGGAAGTCCAGGAGTTTGAGGTTGCTATGACGTACAGTGATGCCAGGGTACACGAACCCAGGGTAACAGAGTGATGATTGTAAATTGGGCAGCGCCTATGGCTCAGTGGGTAAAGCACCGGCCCCGTATACTAAAGGTGGCGGGTTTGAACCCGTCCCTGGCCAGACTGCAACAAAACAAAAGCCGGGCATTCTGGTGGGCGCCTGTAGTCTCAGCTACTCTGGAGGGTGAGGCAAGAGAATCTCATAAGCCTAGGAGTTGAAGGTTGCTGTGAGCTATGACTCCATGGCATTCTACCCAGGGGGACATAGTGAGACTCTGTCTCAAAAAAAAAAAAAGTGAAGAATTAATGAGACTAATAGGAAATAAAAGGTAAGGTGATAGACTTAAACCTGACCATACTGATAATAAATATAAATGGTCTAAACACTCCATTAAAAAGCAGACATTGTTAGACTGGATAACAAAAAAGATTTAACTATATGATCGACTACAAGAGAGGTGCTTTAAATATACATTAAAATTAAAATGATAGAAGAAGGTAAACCATGCAGAAGCATGGAAACACTAATCATAAGAAAGCTGGAGTGTTCTATTACTGTTACAAGTAGGCTTCAGAATAAGGAATATTAGAAAGATAAAGGCTGTTTCATGATGATAAAGCAGTTATTTCATCAAGACAAAGTAGGGGTGGCACCTGTGGCTCATTGAGTAAGGCACTAGCCCCATATATCGAAGGTGGTGGGTTCAAACCCAGCCTCTGTGGAACTGCAAAACAGAAAAATAGCTGGGCGTTGTGGCGGGCAATTATAGTCCCAGCTACTCTGGAGGCTGAGGCAAGAGAATCACTTAAGCCCAGGAGTTGGAGGTTGCCATGAGCTGTGTGACGCCAGGGCACTCTACCAAAGGCAATAAAATAAGACTTATTTCTACAAAAAAAAAAAAAAAAAAGACAAAATAAAACTATATTTTATTAATACATGCACTTAATAGTAGAGCTTGAAAATAGCCAATGCAGAAATTAATAGATCTGAAAGAATAAATAGAAAAATAATTATAATTGATAAAAATGCCAACATTTCTTTCAGTACTTGATATGATATGTAGACCGAAAGTCAGTAAGCTGTAGAAGCCTAAGCAACACTATCAACCTACAACCTAATTGACATTCATAGAACACTCAACCCAACCAAAACAGCAGAATACACTTTTTTTTTTTTTTTTTTTGAGAGAGACAGGTTCTTGTTATGTCATTCTTAGTAGAGTACCATGGCGTCACAGCTCACAGCAACCTCAAACTCTTGGGCTTAAGCGATTCTCTTGCCTGAGCCTCCCAAGTAGCTGGGACCACAGGTACCCGCCATGACACCCAGCTATTTTTTTGTACTTGTCATTGTTGTTTTTAGCAGGCCTGGGCCAGGTTCAAGCAGTTAGTAGCTGGCACCCTAACTGCTGAGCTATGGGCTCTGAGCCAGAATACACATTCTTTTTTAAGTGCATATGACACAGTACATTAAGATTGATCAGGTTCTGGATCATGAAACAAGTGTCAAAATTTTTAAAGGATTGTAATCAGGCCAGGCACAATGAGTCACGCTTATAATCCTAGTACTCTGAGAGGCCGAAGCCAGTGGATTGCTTGAGCTCACGAGTAGAGACCAGCCTGATGAGCATGACCCTGTCCCTACTAAAATTAGAAAATGAAAAAAATAAAAATAAAATAATTTCTGATAATAAATATAAATGGTCTAAACACTCCATTAAAAAGCAGACATTGTTAGACTGGATAACAAAAAAGACTTAACTATATGATCAACTACAAGAGATGTGCTTTAAATATACATTAAAATTAAAATGATAGAAGAAGATAAACCATGCAGAAGCATGCAAACACTAATCATAAGAAAGCTGGAGTGTTCTATTACTGTTACAAGTAGACTTTGCAGATGCATGTAGTCCCAGGTAATCTGGTGGCCTAGGCAAGAGGATCACGGAAGTCCAGGAGTTTGAGGTTGCTATGAGGTACAGTGATGCCAGGGTACACGAACCCAGGGTAACAGAGTGATGATTGTAAATTGGGCAGCGCCTATGGCTCAGTGGGTAAAGCACCGGCCCCGTATACTAAAGGTGGCGGGTTTGAACCCATCCCTGGCCAGACTGCAACAAAACAAAAGCCGGGCATTCTGGTGGGCGCCTGTAGTCTCAGCTACTCTGGAGAGTGAGGCAAGAGAATCTCATAAGCCTAGGAGTTGGAGGTTGCTGTGAGCTGTGACGCCACGGCAATCTGCCGTGGGCGGTAAAGTGAGTCTGTCTCTAAAACAATAAGTAAAAACATCACCCTTCACCATAACTTCAAAGAAAATGAAATACCTAGGAATATACCTAACAAAGGAGGTGAAGGACCTCTATAAAGAAAATTATGAAATCCTAAGAAAGGAAATAGCACAGGACTTTAACAAATGGAAGAACATATGATGTTCATGGCTGGGAAGAATCAACATTGTTAAAATGTCTATACTTCCCAGAGCAATCTACCGATTCAACGCCATCCCTATTAAGATACCAATATCCTATTTTCAAGACTTGGAAAAAATGATTCTGTGTTTTATATGGAACCAGAAAAAAACCCTGTACAGCTAAGGCAGTTCTTAGTAAAACATCACCATACCAAATGTTAGGCTGTACTACAAGGCCATAGTGGTCAAGACAGCATGGTACTGGCACAAAAATAGAGATGTGGACATTTGGAATCAAAAAGAAAACCACGAAATGAAACCAACAACTTACCACGTAATCTTCGATAAACCAAACAAGAATATACACCGGGGGAAAGACTCCCTATTCAATAATTGGTGTTGGGAGAACTGAAAATCCACATGTAAAAGACTGAAACTGGACCCTCACCTTTCTTCACTCACAAAAATCGATTCAAGATGGATAAAAGACTTAAATTTGAGGCATGAAACAATAAAAATCTTCAAAGAAAGCGTAGGAAAAACACTGGAAGATACCAGCCTGGGGAAAGACTTCATGAAGATGACTACTATGGCAATTGCAACAACAACAAAAATATACAAATGGGAATTTATTAAACTGAAAGCTTCTATACAGCTAAGGAAGACATAACCAAAGCAAATAGACTACCTACCCAATGGGAAAGGATATTTGCATATTTTGAATCAGACAAAAGGTTAATAACTAGGATCTATAGAGAATTTAAATTAATCAACACGAAAAAAGCCAACAATCCCAAACATCAATGGGGAAGAGAGATGAACAAAACTTTCTCTAAAGAAGACAGATGAATGGCTAGCAAACATATGAAAAAGTGCTCATCATCCCTAATTATTAGAGAAATGCAAATTAAAACCACCCTGAGATGTCATCTGTCCACAGCGAGAATGACCTATATCACAAAATCTCAAAACTACAGATATGGAAAGAAAGGAACACTTTACTGGTGGAACTGCGAACTGATACAACCTTTTTGGAAGGAAATATGGAGAAACCTCTACTCAACCTAGACCTCCCGTTTGATCCTGCAATCCCATTACTGAGCATCTATCCAGAAGGAAAAAAGAAAAACCTTTTATTATGAAGACACCTGTACTAGACTGTTTATCGCAGCTCAATTTACAATTGCTAAAATGTGGAAACAGCCTTAAATGCCCCTCAACCCAGAAACGGATTGGCAAGCTGAGGGTATATATATTCCATGAATACTATTCAGCCATTTAAAAAATGGAGATTTTGCAGCATTTGTATTAACCTAGATGGAGGTGGAACATATTATTCTTAGTGAAGCATCTCAGAAATGGAGAAGCATGAATCCTATGTGTTCAACTTTGATATGAGGACAATAATGACATGGTGGGGTGTGCGGGAAGGGGAGAGCAGACAGAGAAGGAGGGAGTGGGTGAGAGAAAGTAAAAGAAAATAGTGACTATTTCTCACATAAATTGGATTTAATTTTGACCAAAGTACGTTATTTGAACAATAATTTTTAATTCAACTTGTTAATTTATTGTTTAGGATATTGCATCCTCATTTATAAGTGAAATGTTTGTAATTTCCCTTTATAATAATCTATTTTTTCTGATTTTAATATCAAGTATATCCAGATAAAGTAGAATGATTTTGAAGTATTTCTTCTTTTACTATTGTCTATAAGATTTGGCATGATCTGTTTTTTGAAATTATCTTCTATTTTTATTTATAAAATAAATATTTATATTAGAAAAAACAAGGTGGCTCGGCGCCTTTGGCTCAAGTAGCTAAGGCGCAAGTCACGTACACCTGAGCTGGCGGGTTCGAATCAGCCCGGACTGCCAAACAACAATGATGACTGCAACCAAAAAATGGCTGGGTGTTGTGGCAGGTGCCTGTAGTCCCAGCTACTTGGGAGGCGGAGGCAGGAGACTCCCTTGAGCCCAGGAGTTGGAGGTTCCTGTGAGCTGTGATGCTATGGCCCTCTACCCAGGGTAACAGTTTGAGGCTCTGTCTCAAAAAAAAAAAAGAAAGAAAATTAAGACAATAATAAGATACTATTACATATCCAAAGAAATGACCAAAGTGAAAACAACTGAAAATAGGAACTGTGGGTGAAGATATAGAGCAACCTTGGATTCTCATGATTTTCAGGTAAGAATATGAATAGATAAAAACACTTTAGATGTAGTTTGACGATTTCTTAAAATATTAACTTTTCCTTTACTATGTGACTATATTCCACTCTTCGTTATTTACTAAAAGGTAATGAAAACCTATATTCACCTCAATGACTTTTACATAAATGTTCATAGCAGCTTTATTCTTAATAACCCTGAACTAGAAATTGTCCCAATGCCTGTCAGCAGGTAATTGGATAGATTGTGGCATATCTACAAAATTAGACGCTAAATAAAAACAAAACAAAAAGAAAATTTTTGTTTGTTTGTTTTTCTAGACTCTTTGTCTAGTGAGTCTAGACAGTCTCACTCTGGCACCCTGAGTGGAGTTCTATGACATCATAGCTCACAGCAATCTCGAACTCTTGATCTTAAGTGATCATCTTGCCTCAGTTTTTCAGTTTTTAGTAGAAACGGGGTTGGGGGGCTTATTCTTTTTTTTTTTTTCTTCAGGGACTACAGGAATCTGCTACAATGCATGGCTGTTTTTTTAGAGATGGGGTCTCGCTCTGACTCAGGCTGGATTCGAACCTGTGAGCTCAGGCAATCCACCCACCTCAGCCTCCCAAGTGCAAGGAATGGTGGGGGTGGGGGCGGGGAGGTCTTATTCTTGCTCAAGCTGGTCTCAGACTCCTGAGCTCAAGCAATCTACCTGCCTCGGCCTCCCAGAGTGCTACAATTTACAGACGTGAGCTACCATGCCCAGCCAAAAATAAAATATTGGTATATGCCATTACATGGATAAATTTCAGAAACATTATACTGGACAAAAGAATTGTACATGCTATATGATTCAGTTTATGTGAAATTCTAGAAAAAGCAAATGTAATTTTTAGTGCTAATACACCAGTGGTTTCCTAGGGTGAGAAGTGAGAGAGGGATTGTCTGAGAAAGGGATACTAAAGAACTTTTGGGTTGATGACAATATTCTGTGTCTTTATTTTGGTGATAGTTTGACAAAGGTTTCACAAATGTACACATTTGTCAAAATTTAACTCGATAGGCCCCGTGCCTGTAGCTCAGTGGCTAGGGCGTCAGCCACTTAGACCCAGGCTGGCCCATTTGAACCCAGCCTAGGCCAGCTAAACAACAATGACAACCACAACAAAGAAATAGCAAGGCTGTTGTGGTGGGCACCTATAGTCTCAGCTACTTGGGAGGTTGAGGCAAAAGAATCGCTTAAACCCAAGAGTTGGAGGCTGCTATGAGCTGTCGCACCACGGCACTCTACCGAGGGTGACATAGTAAGACTGTCTCAAAAAAAAAAAAAAAAAAAAAAATATATATATATATACACACACACACATACATTACACAAACTTAAAAAGCCATGTTTTCCTTGTTGAGCATTCTCTTATAAAATCAAAACAAAGTAAAAGCACGTTTTGGCTGGTAGCTTAGTTTATAATCCGAGCATTTTAAGGGGCCTAGGTAAGAGGATTGCCTGAGCCCAGGAGTTCAGGGTTACAGTGGTCTGTGGTCCAACCGCTGCACTCAGAATGGGTGACAGAGCAAGAAGATGGGTATGTCTGTCTGTGTGTATGTATTTATCTATCTGTCTACCTTCCTTCCTTGCAATCTATAAATATTATCTAAAGCCATTCATGGATCTTTCCCCCTTACATCAATTTTTTAATATTTTTAAAGAACCATTTGTATAATGTGTTAGCATGGATAGAGATATCTGGAAAGTCAAATGCCAGAGGATTAGGTTAACTTAAAACCAAAGAGTACAATTTTCACCTGGCTGTTAAATGAACTTCCTTAAAATAATGAAGTACTCATTACTCCTCCTTTGAGTTACAGTACAACCAAGACACCATTACATATTTTTATGTAGATGAAGATAAAAGCTGGAGAATATTTATATGACAGGGGATAAAAGTCCTGTCTTACCTCTTTTTGGAGCAGAGTGCACCCAGGAGAGTGCAGTGACATTGTCATAGTTCATCACAACTTCAGTCTCCTGAACTCCCTCTCCCCAATAGCTGAGACTACAGGCACCGAACATGAAACCCAGGGATCTTCCTGTTATTTAGGCTGATCTTGAACTCGTAAACTTCAAGCAGTTCTCCCACTTCAGCCTCCCAAAGTGCTAGGATTATAGGCTTGAGCCACAGTGCCCAGCCTGTTCTGTCACTTACCGTAAGGTTGAGTATCTGTCTTAGCCGTTTTTAATTTGCAGAGGGCCTGTTGACTTACTGCTTTAAAAGAAGGACTGTTATTTATGGAAAATTATATTTGATAGGATTTTTTGGTATTGAACTGTTGACTTGAAAATTTAAAGGAGGTTATTAACAGATTTTTTTTAATGGAGCATAGGGAATGGAAGGGGAGGGCGGGAAGAAAGATCTGGCATCAGTCATTGACCTGCAGATCATGATTTTACAAATCTAGTTCTAAAATTAAACCAGGGCAGCACCTGTGGCTCACAGGAATAGGGCGCTGGCCCCATATGCTGGAGGTGGCAGGTTCAAACTCAGCCCTGGCCAAAAACTGCAAAAAAAAAAAACAATTAAATTACACCAGTATAAAAGGCAGTATGGATTCTCATAGAATTAAAATCATTACTTCTTCTGGAAAGATTTATTTGTATTGTTCGGTTTTGGGGGCTGCCCTGGGGGGGCACAAACCAAAAAAGTGTTTGTTAATGCCAGTAGATGGGGAGACTAACTTTAACTTTGAAACACAATGCAGAATCCTGCTCCTCCTTGTCATTTGTAAGAAAAATAAAATTGGCTCGGCGCATGTAGCTCAAGCAGCTAAGGTGCCAGCCATATATACCAGAGCTGGCGGGTTAGAATCCAGCCTGGGCCTGCCAAACAACAATGACAACTACAACTACAACATAGCCAGGCCTTGTGGCAGGCGCTTGTAGTCCCAGCCACTTGGGAGGTTGAGGCAAGAGAATTGCTTGTTGAACCTAGGAGTTGGAGGTTACTGTGAGCTGTGATGCAATGACACTCTACCCAGGGCCACAGCTTGAGGCACTGTCTCAAAAGAAAAAAAAAAGAAGGAAAAAAATTAAAGAGTTTTCATTTGGGAGATTCATAAAGTACATTAAATAGTTATGTCGCTGGACACATAGTGAACCTAAAATGGCTTTTATTGCTTATTAGATATGTTCAAATATCTGGACCAACTCTTAATACTTTCTGACACGAAACTCCTTTTCTCAACCATACTTACTCTCCCTGGTTGTTTTTAAACTTACTTACACTCTTTTTTCCTCCCTCACAAACACTTTTTCTGTCCATTCCCTTTCTAACTTTCACCATCGTTTCTCTCTTACATTTTCCTTTCTCTTACTCCTTCCTCAACCTTCTTTTCCTCAGTCCACAATTTATACGTGATTCCCTCTAGACTAACACGGACGCCATCAGTAGAGATTTCTTTTCTTTTTTTTCTTTCTTTTTTTTTTTTTTTTTTAGACAGTCTCACTATGTCACCCTGGGTCCAGTGCCATGGTGTCACAGCTCACCGCACCCTCAAACTCTTGAGCTTACGCGATTCTCTTGCCTCAGCCTCCCAAGTAGCTGGGACTACACGTGCCCGCCACAATGCCTGGCTGTTTTTTCTTGTAGTTGTCATTGTTGTTTGGCAGGCCCAGGTTGGATGTGAACCCACCAACTCCCATGTATGTGGCTGGTGCCCTAGCCACTGAGCTGCAGGCACCAAGCCAGTAGAGATTTCTTTAACTATAATCTGCATGATTTTTAGTTTGAATTCCCAGGACTTGTGTGTCTCATATATTTATACATGATTATAAGTGGCTCTGTTTGTGAACATCCTTCTTGGCTTACCAGGAGAGAATTTGCCTCTAAGGTCATTGAGCTGGGATCCCTCTCCTATGTTCAAATGTACCTAGTTACCGTTTGCATAATGACCAAAGTGTTTACTTTAAGAGGGGAATTTTTGTTGCCTCAAAGGAAAATTTTCTATATTGAGATTTGAAGTTTTATCAAAAGTTTATCTTCATATTTTGCAATTTTGTAATTTTAATTTATACTAATTATTACCTAACATGTAAATTATTTGCTTAAAGGATGTGGAATTTATTATTACAGATAAATTTTGCTTTTTAAACTTTGTATTATTCACAGAACATCCAATATCCACCCTGGAGTCACCTTCAAAAGCTGTTTTAAACTCAAAAGAAACAATCCCAGTGGCACAAAATGCAGCCCAGGTACTGCTATGAAGTGCTCTGTAAGAGATACTCCTTCCAAATTGAATGGGAAAGTACATGTTTTACTCTGAAGAAATACTTGGTTCACATTTCAGCTTAAAAAGCCTTTTAATGTGCTTTTTTAGATGTACTATGATGAATCTACTTGTTTACACAATTAAAATAATTCATTTGTATTTTACAGAAGCTACAGAAATGAAAATATACATATTTTCATTCAACAAATTAGAAAAGCATTTTTGTATTAAAAGCGTTAGTCATTGGTGGTACACTGACACTGTCACCTAAATTAGTATAATATTTGAGAACACAATTTAGAAATGAGATGGAATATTCATCCCCAGTATCTGGGACCTAACCCTCTCTGGATTTGTGATGTTACAACTGCTGTTGACTGATAGAAAATAATCAATATCCACCAGGCCAGCTTGCTAAACTTTTTTATAAATTTGTTTTTAGGTTCTTGAGTCTTTTGAGCACCTGCCACCTCTTCCTGAACCACCTCCACTGCTACCTGAACTGTCAGACAAAATCCAAGACACACTTCCTCCCCAGAAGCCTGAGCTCAAAGTCAAACGAGTTTTGAGACCCAAAGGCATTGCCCTAACTTGGAACATTAGCAAAATTAATCCCAAATGTGCTCCTGTGGAAAGCTACCACCTCTTCCTATGTCATGAGAACCCTAATAATAAGTTGATTTGGAAGAAAATTGGAGAAATTAAAGCATTACCACTCCCAATGGCATGTACTTTATCTCAATTTTTAGCTTCCAACAAATATTACTTTACTGTTCAATCAAAAGACATTTTTGGGCGATATGGACCATTTTGTGATATAAAATCTATTCCTGGGTTTTCTGAAAACTTTACTTAAGAAAAGTCTATAATTATATATAGTACTTTTTTTTTTTTGTATTTGTTTGTTTACAACATTAGTTTAACACTATTTGCCATTTATATAGGCCAGTTCAGATTGTGAACTTTTTGTACAGGGACAGTCCTCTTCTATATGTTTAAGTGGCTTATAGTTTCATGAATTTTATTTGTATTAAATATGTATGGATATGTTCTGAAACATACATTATCATGGACCCACGTCACTAAGGTGTATTGTGAACCATACCTTTGGTGACTATGGAACTGCTGCTTATATCAGAAACCCTGGGTAGAAGCAGCCACTTTCTCTGTTAACAACCAGCTTTCCTGCTTGTTTAGCTATAGGAAAAAATAGGCTCTTTACTAATGCCAGATTATCCCTGGGGTGCATCTCCCCTGAGATTTTATGAAAATAAATGTCTTCCATGCTATCTGAGTGCTGAGTGGGCTATTAATTTGCACCTCTCCTCTCTTTCTCTCATTCTCTTTTTTTTTAGTCAATCATTTGAGGAAATAGTCTAGAGGTTTTCCCTAAATCTGTTGGTAGACTTAGATGTAATGAAATTTGTTAAGCATTGCATGCTGTGTATACAAAACCATATAGTATATCTTATAAAATCATTATCCAGCCTGCTGTTTTAGTTGGGAATGGAATTGTCCTTTAGATTTAAGGTTTTAATTTGATTATTGTATACACACTACTCTTTGCTCATTTTATAGCGGCCATCAGTACTAACACTAATCCTTGGGTGTTGCTGGTGGCTCAGTTAGTAGGCCACTGGCCCCATATACCGAGAGTGGCGAGTTCGAACTTGGCCCCGATCAAACTGCAACTGCAACAAAAAATAGCCGGGCATTGTGGCAGGTGCCTGTAGTCCCAGCAACTCGAGAGGCTGAGGCAAGAGAATTGCCTAAGCCCAAGAGCTACAGGTTGGATGTGAGCTGTGATGCTATGGCACTCTCCCAAGGACAACAAAGTAAGACTCTGTCTCTAAAAAATAAAAATAAATAGTACATGGGTTTTGCACATAACCTCTACCTGAGAGAACATTAGTGAAGCTGCCCCCCTAGTGGGAACAGCTTAAGAAACTCTGAACATGTGAACGGAGACTTGATAAGTATAAGTCACAGCCCAGCAGAGGTAAACTTTGGGCAACTAATACTGGAATGGCAAGAAACAGAAGAATAACCCTAATTCTGTGAACATGTGTCTGAAAGAGGGCATTCATTTCTGGTACGGAGTGAAAGTTCAGGCCTCAGAGGCTCTGAGATTTAAAAAATGATGGTTTTCGTTGGCATTTTGTAAATGCCTTCGCATCTTCAGTAATCAGTTCCCCCACCCCTGTCTTCTGTGTCTTTATAAAACATGACTGAAAACCTCAGATTCTAAACAGTGTCTGACTTGCACCGCCCTCCATGAGGGCCCATTTCAGGCTCAGAGTAAGGAAGGGGCCTTGAAGTCCAGAACAAGGAATGCACCCTGGGAAAAGATTTCACCCTTGCGTTGATGTGGCCTAAAGGTTCACTCTCCAAGTTCAACCCAAAGACCTTACACTGTAAACAAGATTCTGGTGCCCATCATCAAAGGGAAACCCCATTCTCAACCAGCAGGAGATCTGGAAAGGATAGGTATGTGCAAGTCTCACAAAGGAGCCTTTACAATTGCAAGAGGTGGGAGAAAGGCTGATCACAGACATCTTGGAGGTGACAAGTCAAAAAGCTTCACTGTTGGGCGGTGCCTGTGGCTCAGTAAGTAGGGCGCTGGCCCCATATTCTGAGAGTGGTGGGTTCAAACTTGGCCACAGCCAAACTGCAACAAAAAATAGCTGGGCATTGTGGCGGGCTCCTGTATCCCAGCTACTCGGGGAGCTGAGGCAAGAGAATTGCCTAAGCCCAAGAACTGAAGGTTGCTGTGAGCTGTAATGCCACAGCACTCTACTGAGGGCGACAAAATGAAACTCTGTCTCTAAACAAACAAAAAAAAACCTTCACTATTTCTTGCCTTTTGGAGAGGCAGGGACAAGATTCACAATCACAGAAAGGAGCCAGGCAGCCTAAGGACAAGAAAGTTGTGCCCGCAGTGCCATTATGTAGTACAGAGAACCAACAGCCTCACTCAGCCTGTGAGGAAGTGGATATATTTGGATATATTGAGAGGTTATGAGCTGGCTCATGGAATAATTGGGAAGCCTAGAGAATCAGGCTTAGAAGATACTTAGGGTGGAGGTGAGAGGTGACTTCGCAACAACCCAGTGAAGTTTCAAACCTAAGGTGATTTATGCAATTCATATTGTATCATATGTTAGATATTTTATGTACATTTTAAAGATGGTGAAACAGGTACAGGAAGCTTAGAATGCATACTGAAGGTCATAGAGACCCAGGGAATAAGCAGAATCAAGATTCAAACTCAACTCCATGGTTCCTGGATTCATGCTGTATACACTGGGAACTGGACTGATGGAGCAGGAAGAATTCACCACTGCACTTGCTGCCTTGGAGCTTCAGATTGAAACCCCAGGCCCAATCTGCCTTACCCTAAGGCATGTGTCTGAGCTGCAAGCTGTACTAAGGTGGCAGGCTATTGGCATTTCTGGTCTTCACGCTGTACTCTAAACACGTGAAAAAGTGCACATCATCTGTAATCAGAGAAATGCAAAGGCAAACCACCTTGAAATACTACCTAACCCCATTGAGAATGGCCCCCATCTCAAGCTGCCAAAGCTGCAGATACTGGGCAATGAAGAAAGAAGGGAACATTGATGCACTGTTGGCAAGACTGCAAACTACTGCAGGCTTTATGGAAAGAACTAAAAGTAGACCTTCCATTTGATCCTACAATCCCATTACTAGGCATCTACCCAAAAGAAAGTCATTTTATCATAAGGATATTTGTACTCGAATGTTTATAGCAGCTCAATTCACAATCACAAAGATGTGGAAACAACTCTACCCTTCAGCCCTTGAATAAATAAACTGTAGTATATGTATACCATAGAGTACTATTCAGCCATAACAAAGATGAAGATTTTGTATCTTTTTTAACAGCCTGGAAGGACTGGAGAACATTCTCCTAAGTATCACAAGAATAGAAAAAGAAGCATACCATATACTCAGTACTAAATTGAAACTAGTAGATCAACTACAGGCTCACATGAGAGAAAAACACAAATTCAACAAGGGATGGAGAGAGGAGGTTTTGATAAGTTTCCACCTAATGGCAGGTGAAGGACTCAGCTACAACTTGGACTTTGCCTTACAAACACAAATAATATAACCTAATTGTGTGTATGCTCACATTAATCTGAAAATTTATCTCTATATATATATTTGTTTTTTATTATGATTGTTTGGGATTCTTTGAGAAATCTGAAAATGTTTCAAAAACAAAAAACACTATGGGGGGCACATGTGGCTCAGTGGGTAGGGCGCCAGCCCCATATACTGAGGGAGGCAGATTTGAACCCGGCCCCAGCCAAACTGCAACAAAAAATAGCCGGGTGTTGTGGCGAGTGTCTGTAGTCCCAACTACTCAGGAGGCTGAGGCAAGAGAATTGCCTAACCCAAAGAGATGGAGGTTGCTGTTAGCTGTGATGCCACAGCACTCTACTGAGGACAACAAAGTGAGACTGTCCAAAAAAATACAACTAAGAGATAAACTCTGAAACCTCTCACAGATGTTCCTTCCCTGGCCGGTTAGCATTGACCCCAAGACCCCTGACCCTTGGAAAGCAGAAATAAGGCAGTGTCACATGTTCCACATTCTTAAGGTCATCATAGGACATCTGAGTGACAGCCATTGTGCACTATTGCTGGCCGGCTGGTTCGGGGCCTGTAGCACCTGCGGCTACTGCCAAGGCCTCCTCTAGTCTGTCCAAGCACAGAGCACAGATGTGCTGCTGTGAACTTTTCCCACAGTGCACCAGTCCCACTGCATCGGGGTTGGATTGGGACATAGACATGGCTCCTGAGGGCACTTGCTCCCATCCATATCCAAACCTCCTTCTGAACAGTCTGCCTGGCCAAATCAGGTGATGCCAGACTCAGCACTAGACATAGAGGACAGCATTCACTACCAGCTTTCACTAGGCCAAGAACAAATTCCTTGTTCTCTCTGTGTATTTACAGCATGGGCAAGGAATCTCATGATCTGATCACCCGGGGTCCTGCCATTCAAGGCTGGACAGAGGACCCCAGTTTTCCTAGGCCAGAGGAATTCATGAAGGGAATGCCCTGACCTTTTGCCCGGAGCTGGAGGGACTGCATTCATTTGTTAATAATGCTTATTAATGTTGAAAACCTGTCTCCATTTGCCGAGTCCTGTCCAAGTGTAATTCTCAAGACCTAATACTCCTAGACAAAGAGCCCACCTAGAGACTCCCCACTTGGGTCTTTCCCTCAAAAGCTCTGGTGCTTTTTTAGACCTGTCCAGAAGCTCTACTGCTTTTTACCCCTTCTGTATTCCTTTCTGTCTAATAAAATCTCTTCTTACCTCTTATCCATGGTCTGTGTGTTCATTCTTCATATCCTCGAGACCTACTGAAGAAAAAAATTCCAGTCACATATTTTGGGGGCTCGTTCGGGATTGGAGATCTGTGGTAAGCAATGGGACCATTTAACTTTATCTTGTTTTTCTCTATAATCATAAAAATGGAAACTAATAATTCAGAGGCCCATCAGCCCCTAAAAGCACATAGTATGGCTGCCATTCTCCAGGTCACAGGTGAGGCTGTTGGAAAACAAATTTTCTAATTCCTCTTGGCTCCAAAAGAAAGGAGCTGAAGATTCCATTAGAAGGCTTCTGAAACCATTCCATATATACTCCTTTTCTCTGGTTAAGAGCTGAGCAAAACAAAAGTAGCTCCCAGAGGTTCTAGGGTCCCCAGCAATCGTTCTAAGCTCATGGCACCAGAGGGCCTTCTGAAAAGTATGCTGTTCCAGCTCTTTTACTATTTGCTCTTTTCTTCTATTTATCTCTACAGACCCCTGCTGCTTTCACTCTCTTTCTCCCCGTGGTTTGCTTGGTTTGTTTGAATGTTGGTAAAGTATTGTTTTAGATATTTGGTTCAATTTGTACCAGCTCTTTCAGGTATTTTTCAGATGTTATAAGCCTGTTTCAAAAAGGTCCTTTTCATTGCCTTTCAATGCAAAATTAAATTCAATTGGCTGTTTTGCATGTTTGAGAAAAAAAACTGAACTATGTTAATGGCTAGAGGCCAATAAGTTGGCTCCAAACAAAGGAAAAAATGACTCCCTTACCAGCTTCTCTGGGCTACCCATAGCCTATGAGGGAAAGCCCAGGGAAACCCCCCAGGCAAGAATTTTCCTAAACCCTGAGCTATAATTCAATCTCTTCTTTAAAAGAAAAAAGGAAAGGGCAGCGCCTGTGGCTCAGTGAGTAGGGCGCCTGCCTCATGTACAGATGATGACGGGTTCAAACCCGACCCAGGCCAAACCACAACAAAAAATAGCCAGGCATTGTGGCAGGCACCCATAGTCCCAGCTACTTGGGAGGCTGAGGCAAGAGAATCACCTAGGTCCAAGAGCTGGAGGTTGCTGTGAGCTGTGATGCCATGGTACTCTACCAAGGGTGACAAAGTGAGATTGTCTCTAAAAAAATAATAATAATAAAGGGAAAAGGAAAGAAAGAAAACCTTTAAAAATAAAGAAAGGAGGGCCAGACAGGGTGGCTCATACCTGTAACCCTAGCACTGTGGGAGGCCGAGGTGGGTAGATTGTCTGAGCTCACAAGTTTGAGACCAGCCTGAGCCAGAGTGAGCCCCCACCTCTAAAAATAGCCAGGTGTTGTGGTGGGTTACCTGTAGTCCCAACTGCTCGGGAGGATGAGGAAAGTGAATCACTTGAGCCCAAAAGTTGGAAGTTGCTGTGAGCTATGACACCATGGCAGTCTTCCAAGGGCAACAAAGTAGACTCAAAAAAAAAAAAAAAAAAAAAAAGGAGGAGGAGGAGAAGAAGGAGAAGAACAAAGAAAATCTACTAGTTTAAATGGAAAGGTTCAAAGTCATCCCAGTTTTCTCGAAGACTTCAGCTAGTTGTAACTAATTCTAATTCAAAAATTTTTAAGTATCTCTCAACCTTGACTTTTTATTAAGTTTAATTATTGAAGAAAGGAGGGTGGAAACATATCATTTAAGACCTATTCAACATAGGGTCTGTCATGGTGGCTCACTCCTGTAATCCTAGGACTCTGGGAGGTGGAGGTGGGTGGATTGCCTAAGCTTACAGGTTCGAGACCAGCCTGAGCCAGAGAGAGACCCTGACTCTAAAAAATAAAAAAATAGGCATTGTGTTGGGCATCTGTAATCCCAACTCCTGGGCTTAGGCGATTCTCTTGCCTCATCCTCCTAAGAAACTGGGACCACAGTCTCCTGCCACAGCGCCTGGTTATTCTTTTTTGTTGTAGTTTGACTGGGGCTGGGTTTGAACCCACCACCCTCAGTATATGGGGCCACTGCCCTACTCACTGAGCCACAGGCGCTGCCCAATATTCTCTTTCTAAGAGAACATACTGGTAATATGTTCTCTCACCAAGAGAACTTTCATCAGGTGGGACCACTATGGGTCCTAGATGCATGATTTTTCAACCTGTGATGCTGGAACACCCCATTGGGCTGTATTCCAAACTATTGTGATATATTGGATCCCCAGGCAATGAAGAAGGAAGTATGGTTTTCTTCTGTACCCACACCTGGCCTTAGTATCGACTATGTAATGGTGAATAATAACCACCAAAAGGTACTCTAAAATTTTGGTAGGGGCAGCGCCTGTGGCTCATCAAGTAGGGCCCCAGCCACATATACCAAAGGTGGTGGGTTCAAACCTGGCCTCAGCCAAACTGCAAAAGAGAAAAATAGCCAGGCATTGTGTTGGATGCCTGAAGTCCCAGCTACTTGGGAGGCTGAAGCAAGAGAATCGCCTAAGCCCAGGAGTTGGAGGCTGCTGTGAGCTATGGGACACCATGGCACTCTACCAAGGGCAATAAAGTGAGACTCTGTCGCTACAAAAAAAAAACTTGGGAGGGTCCCGTTCCTATTATCTTGTCTTCTTCTAGAGCTGTTAAAGTTATGGGGACAGATTCCGGGGTATATCATGCACAAGTAAAATCCTAAAACTCATCACCTCCTGCAGAAGTGGACAATGAAGAGAATCAACCACAGTCCACCTACACTTGTGAACCCAAAGAGAATTTGAAATTGTTATTTAGATTGACTTGGTTATTTCCAAGTTGTTATCAATAGAAGTATAATTAACCCCTTTCTTTCCCTCTTCTACCCTTGCCTTTTAATGTACTAACCAGATTTGTGTCTTCCAGAGATGATGTCATCAGGCCACACACAGTAAAGATGGTTCCAGTCCAAGAGCTGATTCTATTATGGACCCCTGGACTGCCCTCCTTCCACAGAAACCCTAACTGTCCTCTTCTATCATTGCCCGGTTCTGCAGCAGTTAGGCAGCAGTTAGAGTTTTTCCTTGGAGCAGAGGAATTGATATAGGGTTCCCTTATTCAAGGCTGGACAGGGAACCCTAGTTTTCCTATGCCTGGGGAGTTTCATGAAGGGAATGCTCTGAACTTTTGCCCAAGCTGAAGGGACTACATTCATTCATTTCAAACTGTTTCCATCTACCAAGTCCTGGTCAAAGGTAATTCTCCACACCTTATACCCCTAAACAAAGGACTTATATGGAATCTCTCCACTTGGGTCTTTCCCTCTGTCAGAAGCTCTGGTGCTTTTTAGTCCTTCTTTTCAGAAGCTCTAGTGCTTTTTATTCCTTTCTGTCCAATAAATTCTGTCACTGATCTGTGGTCTGTGTGTTCATTCTTTGAATCCCAGAGATAATGGAACCATCTAAGCCCAAGAGCTGGAGGTTGCTGTGAGCTGGGATGCCACGGCACTCTACCAAGGGTGACAAAGTGAAACTCTGTCTCTATCTCTAAAAAAAAAAAAAAAAAAAGAATATGCTACCCCAAAATATGCATTTTTGGCATAAGGAATATTTGGAGCTGAAAGCAATTGAGAAATTCTCTGACCACCCCCATTTCTGCCTAAAAGCAGAGCATAAATTTTCCTTTGTAAAGATCTTCCCTTCTCATGTACCAGGATGACCAGAAAGGGCACTGAGAGAAGTTGACATCACCTTTGCCAAACACTGTAGTCCCAGCTACTCAGGAGGCTGAGGCTCAAGAATTCAAAAGCAACCTGAGCCAGGCTCAGGCTCATACCCATAATCCTAGCACTCTGGAAAGCCAAGGTAGGTGGATTGCTTGGGCTCAGGAGTTCAAGAACAATTTGAGCAAGAGGAAGACCCTGTCTCTACTAAAAGTAGAATAAGTTAGCTGGTGTTGTGGTAGGTGCCTATAGTCCCAGCTACATGGGAAGGTGAGGAAAGAGGATCACTTCAGCCCAAGAGTTTGATGTTGCTGTGATCTATGATGATGCATGGCACTCAACCCCAGATAGAGTGAGACTCTGTCTCAAAAACAAAACAAAAAAGACCCCAAAAACAAAAAGAGCAAGCCAAACAACCTTTACTAAACTATCTTTATCCACCATTTCCTGGTCACCTTCCTACAATTTCACAGTCCTAGAAGCCCAACTCCCCTTTCCTTGGTCTTGTCATTAGTTCACGATTTATTATTCTTTGTTAAAATGGTATATAAGCCCCCAAGTCTAACCACTTCTTTTTTTATATCAAGTACCCATGCATATAAAATATTAAAATTTGTATGTATTCTCTCTTATTAATCTATATTTTGTCAGTTTAATTCAAAGGCTTTAGCCCCAGAGCCCTAAAGAATAAAAGAAAAGTTTTTCCTTCCCTACAATGTGAACTGAATGGTAGAACTATGTTGGAGTGAAGAGCCCTGCCCACTGGGATCCAAATATCAAACCACACAAAATCTAAAAAGATGGTGACCACAGGAATTACAAGGCAGCCTTGCAGGAAATCTTAATAGGTTAGGTATTTAGATGGTGGGAAAGGTATAACCATTTATCTGGCCAGACCTAGTTCATTTGATTTATAATCAAGACTATAAGTCAAAAAAGAAATGTACAGATCCCATGTCAAGATCAGGGTAAGCAGACCCAACTGGTGAGAGGGTAGGAATGTTTGTGTGTTTAAACCTAGATTCAAGGCTAGGTGGCTCAAGCGGCTAAGGTGCCAGCCACATACACTTGAACTGAAGGGTTCGAATCTAGCCCGGGGCCACCAAACAACAATGACGGCTGCAACCAAAACAAAAAAAAGATGGCTTGGCCTTGTGGTGGGTGTTTGTAGTCCCAGCTACTTGGGAGGCGGAGGCAGGAGACTCACTTGAGCCCAGGAATTGGAGGTTGCTGTGAGCTGTGATACCACAGCACTCTATCCAGGGTGACAGCTTGAGGCTCTGTCTCAAAAAAAAAAACCAAAAAAACCAACCTAGATTCAAGGCTGGGTGTAGTGGCTCACTGGTGGGCAAGGCAGGTGGATCCTTTGAGCTCAAGAGTTCCAGACCAGATGTAGAAAGAGCAAGATCACCTATCTACTAAAAAAAAGAAAAAAAAAAAGAGCTGGGGGGTTGTGGTGGGCACTCATAGTCCCAGCTATTTGGGAGGCGGAGACAGGAGGTTCAATTCAGCACAAAAGTTTTAGGTTTCTGTGAGCCACGATAATGCACAGCACTCAGCCCCAGGGTGACAGAGTGAGACTTTGTCTCAAAAAATATATAAATAAAATAACATCACCCATTTCATTCCTCAAAGACCTGAATGAACAATTTGGATAAATGACCACCAGGTGGCAGCAGTGTGTCTCATAATTTCTCAGGTTGAACTTAAACCTCCTTTCCATCATTTTCAAGTTGAAATCACCTGATTTTCCCAACACTACTAAAGAACATATTTAAAATATGGTGCAAGGGCGGCACCTGCGGCTCAGTAGGTAAGGCGCCGGCCCAATATACCGAGGGTGGCGGGTTCAAACCTGGCCCTGGCCAAACTGCAACAACAAAAAAACTAGCCAGGCTTTGTGGCAGGCACCTGTAGTCCCAGCTACTCGGGAGGCTGAGGCAAGAAAATTACCTAAGCCCAAGAGCTGGAGGTTGCTGTGAGCTGTGACACAACAGCTCTCTACCGAGGGTGGCAAAGTGAGACTCTGTCTCTAAAAAAAAATAAAGAAAATAGAATAAAATATGGTGCAGTGTGGCAAGTCTTTTAGCTAATATCCAGCTCAGTTGCTTTGGACGCTTAACTTGGTTCACAATCCTAAATTAAGTCAATCCGAGTTAAGGCAGTTGGCTTCTCTCAGAATCCAGAGCTCTTCCTTGGCTGTGTGTGCTCTTGACTGCAGAGCTTCAGTCCTTCTGAGAGACAAAAACTCTTGCTGATGGATTTTATCATTAGGCAAAAAAGGTTCCCTATTTTCTTCATCTATCCTTTCATCAAATTGGCATTGAACAGTATAGATTAGCACTAAGTTAAACTGCAAGTCCAACGCAAGTACAAAAAGACTCAAATCTCACCACACTGTAAGAAAGTTGTTTTCTCCAGCTGGCAAATTTAAAGACAAGAGACCATAGACGCTGTTTAGTCTGTGTTGTCCATAGTGAAATTGTAATGCTTTGCTTTTCTTTTTTTTTTAAGCTGTTGATCAACACATATTTTTTATTTTATTTATTTTTCTTTTTTTTATTGAATCATAACTGTGTACAATAATTCAATCATGGGGTACAGTGTGCGGGTTTCACATACTATCTGAGATATTTTCATCAACCTGATTGACATAACTGTAATGCTTTTCTAATGGGCTAAGTTGAATGTGGCAAAATAAGTTGTATGAAAATGATTCGTGTTCTAGTCCCTCCCTCACCTCTTCCCCTCTCTTTCTTTTCTCTTTCTATCCTCCTCTCTCTCTCCTTTCTGGCAGAGTCTTACCCTGTTACTCAGGCTAGAGTGCTGAAGCGTCAGCCTAGCTCACAGCAACCTCAGACTCCTGGCTTCAAGGGATTCTGCTTCAGCCTCCCAAGTAGCTAGGACTACAGGTGCCTGCCACAACGCCCAGCTAGTTTTAGAGACAGGGTCTCACTCTTGCTCAGGCTGGTCTCCAACTCCGGAGCTCAATCAATTCACCTGCCTCAACCTCCCAGAGGGCTGGGATTACAGGCGTGAGCCGCTGTGTTTGGCCACCCCTTCCCCTTTCCCTGTGTAAAATAAAAACAGAAGGAAGATTTCCAGAACATTCTCACATCATACAGACATAAAGAGATTGAGAGAGGGGACTTTCAGAGTTATTGAGTGGGCCAGACCTGAGGGGTGGACATGGCCAGCAGAATCTCGGGGTGGCCGTCTCATCCTTACGTCATTCCATTTCGGGGCCTAGGAGAGGGTCTGAGAGACGGAAGTGCATTGGCCTGGCTTGGGTCATATGCCACAAAATACCTGGACTGACCTGTCCTTTGGATTGTCCACAGTGAGGGAGAGAGAACTCTCTAGAAGGAATTTGGGATGTTGTTACCAAGGCAAGAGAGAGCGTATATTCAGGGCAGTCGGAAAAGCAAATAAATACCCATATCAATATGATGAATGTCGTTTTGAAAATTTCTGAAGTATGAGGTAAGATATTCATTTTTTTTTTAGACAGGGTCTCACTCTGTCTCCTTGGGTAGAATGCTGTGGCCTCATAACTCACAGCAACCGCAAACTCTTCGACTTAGTCCTCTTGCCTCGGCCTCCCAAAGAGCTGAGACTACAGGTGTACACCGGCTAGTTTTTCTTTTTAGTAGAGACGGGGTCTCACTCTTTCTCAGGCTGGTCTAAAATTCCTGAGCTCAAGCAATCCACCACTGTGGCATCTCAGAGTGCTAAGATTATATTCTTTCTTTTGAAATCGTATCTGGTTAGGCCATGTTGAACCACGTGACTGTATTTTCAGATTTCCTCTCTGAGTACTGTGTATATCATGCTCAGAAAGAGAAGGGCGCCCACAGAGTGCAGCCAGCTCCGATAGGCGGGATCACACTCACCTCCTTGGGCAACTGGCCTCGCTTATAGAATTAAGCATCCCACGAGGCATCCCAAGCTCAGCAAATATCCTACCTTCCACGGCCCTAAAGCGCTTGTTAAAATGGCAGATTCCAGTGCTCCAGCCCTAGAAGTTCTGATTCAACAAGTCTGGGGAGCAGCACAGGAGTCTGTATTCTTGGGATGTTACCCCGGAAGATTCAAAGGCAGGAGGTCATGGACCACACTTTAAGAAACTCCTTTTCTCCAGCCAGAAAATTATAGTTTTTCAAGTACACAACGAGACAGAAAGCCAGGTGAAACTTGACATAAGTGGAGATGCTGGTGAAATCTGGGAAGTCAGCATTTGTCCCATCTGACCTTCTGGCTCCCTGCTTCCTCTGCCAGAGAACAAGCCAGGCAGACATGGCTGGAACATGAGGTTGAGTCACCTGTCCTTTAACAGGTGCTCTGGTTACTGAGCCAACTCCTCCATGGGATGGGAAGCACAGCCTGCAGCCACACCGACTATCAAGTGGACACAACTCTTTGAGGTTCAGACTGAGGCTCCAGATCCTGC
>CAUYON010092447.1:0-17949 GCA_963573935.1 Arctocebus calabarensis
GGTGCGCCGCTGCACCAGCCCCGAGCTGCGCTGGGTCAGCGAGGTCATAGCTCCGGTCGAGGCGCCGCGCCGGGCCGAGAGGGACGCGGGACCGACCGTGTCTCCCTCCTCTCCCCCGCGGCCTCGGCCCCGGGCTTCCGAGTTAAACCCGGGCGCTGGGGCGACGTCCTTCGGCCGCAGGGCTGGAGGCAGTCATGGGGAGACGGGTCGGGGCGAAGCGGGCCGGGAGAGGGTGCCTTCCCGCCTGCGGCCGCGGCCCGCGAAACAGCCCTAGCGCCGCGGCGGAGGTGGAGGGAGACGGTGGGCAGGAGGCGGCGGCTCCTCTCCAATATGGCGGCCCCGGTTGACGTCAGCGGAGGATGTGGCAGAGTCGGCGCGGGGCGGGCCGGGAGCGCCGGAAGCGGCGTTGGGGGACCCGGCAATGGCGGGGGCGGGCTGGGGGTGTCGTCTACCCGGTTCACCGGCCCGACGTATTCCCGCTATCCTTTGCGTCCCTTCACCGCCTGGCCTAAGGTCCTGCATTCCAGACGTGCCCTCCCTCCGTCCGTCTTCCCCTTCGCCCCTCACTTCCCAATCTGGAGCCAGACTGGCAAGGCCCCCCCACGAATTGGGGGAGGCCACACGGGGGTGGTCAGCGGTCAGCGTCGAGCTGTGCTCTTAGCACCTCAGACAGCACGGTGTAAGGAGGTGGTTCCTCGGCCGTGCCGCTGCGATGCCGCTGGCACGCCCGGGTCCCCAAGACGGACAGGGAGGACTTGCTCTCTGCTGGTGCGGTTGGAGAGGGCGCGAGCTCTGCCCTGACACCTAACCCTGAGAAGGGAGCCACTGCATCTAAATGGTTTGAAAGAGGACTTTTAGTGTCCTAGGAGTGGAGAGTTTAGAACAAGTTGACTAGTTTTGTCTGTAAAACTTTTTCTTTCCTTGCTTCCGACTTTTGGTGTAAAAGTGACCGGGCACGGTGAGTACAGTTAGTACTGCACACGTTAGTACACGCGTCCTTAACTGTCTTTTTATTGAGACAATAAACCTGTTGGGTTTCATGCCACGTCTTTGTACACATTAAATCTCTCTCATTGTAATTGGTAGGCTAAATTCTCTTGGCCTGCTTGACAGTTTCTCAAAATATGTTTTAAGAATCGCTGTCAACCTTCAAGGGGGTTTGGAGGAGAGGAAGTGTTGTGCTTGTTAAGTAAACCATTATCCAGAAAGGGCATTGTGTGCAATCTAGTATTATTTCAAACAAGCTGTGGCTAAACAGTGGTTTACATAGGTTCTTTCCCTTCCACAAATCCATTATCCAAATCTCCTGCCCTGGAAAGTGAGAATGCTAAATGGGGGGGAGGGAGGTGTAGGGTGAACACTGACTAGACCTTCCGTTTTTCCTATCTGTCTAAGCAAAGGTCAAGTTCACCTCTGCCAATTTCTCGCATTCACATCCTCTTCAACCTTTTTTTCCCTTCATTTCTCTTCCAATTTTACCAACTCCTGTAACTTAAAGTATATTTCTTTGTACAACAAATGAAATACATTTATTATTGACTAATATAGCAAGTACATAGTTCAGAGTATAAAGATGTATACAGTGAAAATCTCTCTTCCAGCCTTGCCTCTGTTTACCCTTCCTTTTCCTCCCTTCCCCTCTTTCTGGAGGTTTTTAAATTTGTCAACAAATTCTGTGATGCTCCTCCCCTCAAAACGTGAATGAAACCCAATTACCTTCCCCTGGAATGGGAGCCAGACTTAGTGACTTTCTTCAAATGTATACAATGTGGCCAACATGACTGTGCACAGCTTCTCAGTCTAGGTCACAAAGTCTTTGCAGTTTCTTTCTCTCTGGTTCTCTCCTGCCTTCCGCCAGGACTCATTGACTTGAGGAGAAGCCAGCTGCTAAGTTACTCAGGCAGCCTTATGAAGAGCTCCAGGTTGGGAGGAAATGAGGCCTCCTGCCAATAGCCATGTAAGTAACCCATCTTGGAAGCAAATCTTCCAGCCCCAGTCAAGCTTTCAGTTGACTCTACAGCTCTGGTCAACTTTTTCAATGAAACCCAGTGAAAGATTCTGAGCCAGTACCACCCAGCTAAGCTATTCTTCAATTCCTGACCTAAAAAACTGTGAGATAATAAAATATATGCTGTTTTAAGTTGCTAAATTTGGAGTAATTTGTTATACAATAATAGGTACAAAAATACTTGCATGCATACATACACACACACACACACACAAATAGGTAACCACTAATACATTCTTGTGTATTCTTACAGAGATTTTTTTTCAAGCATATATTAAAGCAAATATAAAAATTTTTTTATTGGCTCAGTGCCTGTAGTTCAAGTGGCTAATTCGCCAGCCACATACAGCAGAGCTGGTGGGTTCAAATCTAGCCCAGGCCTTCCAAACAACAATAATCACTACAACCAAAAAATAGCTGTGCGTTGTGGCAGGCACCTGTAGTCCCAGCTGCTTGGGATGTTGAAGCAAGAGAATAGCTTAAGCCCAGGAGTTGGAGGTTGCTGTGAGGTGTGATGCCACAGCACTCTACTGAGGGTGACAGCTTGAGGCTCTGTCTCAAAAAAAAATTTTTTTTTCTTTTATATGCAAATAATAACACAAACCCACAATGTGGAGCCAAGCCTAGCCAAAACCGGCTGAGACTTGAAGAGCCATTCCAGGCACCTACACTTGTGTGAACTAGAAATAAATGCTTACTGTTGTCTGCCACTAAGATTCTGTGTTGTCTCGCAGCAGCTTCTAAATGATACTGATGTAGTAACTTATTTAGTTTTCACAACACTCTGATTATGTGCTATAATTAGTTCCATGTGATGGAAAAGGAAACTGAAGCACAAAAAGACTCAATGTCGGGCCAGGTGCAGTGGCTCATGCCTATAATCCTAGCACTCTGGGAGGCCGAGGCAGGTGGATTGCCTGAGCTCATGGGTTAGACACCAGCCTGAGCAAGAACAAGACCCGGTCTCTAAAAATAGCCAAGTGTTGTGGTGAGTGCCTGTAGTCCCAGCTACTAGGAGGCTGAGGCAAGAGAATTGCTTGAACCCAAGAGTTTGAGGTTGCTATGAGTTGTGATGCCATGGCACTCTACCAAGGGCAACAAAATGAGACTCTGTTTCAAAAACAAACAAAAAAGACTCTAACCGTCCCTAAGTATAGAGACTTGAGTCAGCCAAGACACTCTCCTGACAGCCTTAAAGAAGAAAACAGGTGTGTGTGAACCACCTATGGGGAAAGGTGGTGAAATCCACCAACAATATGTTGATTTTTTTTTTGCAGTTTTTGGCCGGGTCTGGGTTTGAACCCACCACCTCTGGCATATGGGGCCGGTGCCCTACTCTTTTGAGCGACAGGCACCACCCCAACAATATGCGGATCTTGAAAGAGAATGCAAACCGTATAAGATCCTGAGCAAAGGACCCGGTTGAGCTATGCCAAACTCCTGTACTATGAAAATAAGATAGTACCATATATTGGTTTATTTTCTTTTTTAATTTTTCTGTTCTTTTTTTTTTTTGCAGTTTTTGGTGGGGCCAGGTTTGAACCCGCCTCCTCTGGTATATAGAGCCAGAGCCCTACTCTTTGAGGCCCAGGCACTGCTCAGTACCATGTGTTGTTTTAAGCCATTAAACTGTAGTCATTTGCTATTCCATCAGTACAAACAGGTTGAAAATAAAAAGTATTTCTTTATTTTTTATTTTATTTCTTTATTTATTTATTTTTGTAGAGACAGAGTCTCACTTTATCGCCCTCAGTAGAGTGCTGTGGCATCACATAGCTCACAGCAACCTCCAAGTCCTGGGCTTAGGCGATTCTCTTGCCTCAGCCTCTCGAGTAGCTGGGACTGCAGGCGCCCGCCACAATGCCTGGCTATTTTTCTGTTTTTGCAGTTCGGCCCAAGCTGGGTTTGAACCCGCCACACTCAGTATATAGGGTTGGTGCCCTACACACTGAGCCACAGGCACTGCCCTTTTTTTTTTGAGACAGAACCTCAAGCTGTTGCCCTGGGTAGAATGCCATGGCATCACAGCTCACAGCAACCGCCAACTCTTGGGCTCCAGTGATTCTCCTGCCAAGTAGCTGGGACTACAGGCACCTGCCACAATGCCCAGCCATTTTTTGGTTGCAGCCGTCATTGTTGTTTGGTGGGCCCGGGCTGTATTCGAACCCGCCAGCTCAGGTGTATGTGGCTGGTGCCTTAGCCGCTTGAGCCACAGGCACCAAGCTGATTTGGGGGAGTTTGTGTTTGTTTGTTTGTTAGGCTCCTGGCTGGGCGAAGTGGCTCCTAGCCCTCTGGGGAGGCAGAGTCAGGTGGATTACTTGAGCTCAGGAGACCAGCTTAAAAAAAAAAAAAAAAAATACAAAAGAAAGTAGCTGGTTGTGCACACCTTTTTTTTTTTTTTTTTTAGACAGAGCCTCAAAATGCCCCCCTGGGTATAGTGCTGTAGCATCACAGCTCACAGAAACCTCCAACTCCTGGCTCAAGCAAGTCTCAAGTAGCTGGGACTACAGGCGCCCACCAAAACACCCAGCCATTTTTTGGTTGCAGCCATCATTGTTGTTTGGCGAGCCTGGGCTGGATTCGAACCTGCCATCTCAGGTATATGGGGTTGGCGCCTTAGCCAGTTGAGCCACAGGCACCAAGCCTGTCTGTGCATACCTTTAATCCCAGCTTCTTGGAAGCTGAGGCAAGAGGCTTGCTTGAGCCCGGAAGTTTGAGGTTGCTGTGAGCTATGACGCCAAGGCACTCTACTCAGGTCAACAGAGTGAGATCCTGTTTCAAAAAAAAAAAAAAGAAAGAAAAAAGAAAAAGAAAGCGAGAAAGAGAAAGAAAGAAGAAAATGTACTTTTTGTAATATGGGCTTTTCTTTCTCAGATTAAAATGCATTGTGCAAGGTTTATTGGTAGGAAGGTGATGAAAAACTAACATACTTTCAAGATAATAAAACATACATTAAAAAAGTAAATAAGGGCTCGGCGCATGTGGCTCAACATGCTAAGGCTCCAGCCATGTACACCTGAGCTGGTGGGTTCGAATCCAGCCCGGCCCCGCCAAACAACACTGAGGGCTGCAACCAAAAAAAAATGACCGGGCGTTGTGGCGGGCGCCTATAGTCCCAGCTATTTGGGAGGCAGAGGCAAGAGACTCGCTTGAGCCCAGGAATTGAGAGGTTGCTGTGAGCTATGATGCCGTGGCACTCTATCCAGGGTGACAGCTTGAGGCTCTGCCTCAAAAACTAAAATAAATAAATAAATAAATAAGTAAATAAGTTAGAGTAGGATTTAAAGTTTGAAAGAGGCTTTAAACAGTGGTTACAGCGCCAGCCACATACACCGAAGGTAGTGAGTTCGAGCCCAGCTTGGACCAGCTAAAACAACAATGACAACAGCAACAACAAAAAGAAAGTAGCCAATAGTCCCAGCTACTTGGGAGGCTGAAGCAAGAGAATCATTTGAGCCCAAGAGTTTCAGGTTGCTGTGAGCTCTGACACCGTATCACTCTACTAAGGGCGCATAGTGAGACTCTATCTAAAAAAAAAAAATAGGGTGGCGCCTGTGGCTCAAAGGAGTAGGGTGCCGGCCCCATATACTGGAGGGGGCGGATTCAAACCTGGCCCTGGGCCAAAAACTGCAAAAAAAAAAAAAAAGCCAATAAAGTTTGAAAGAAATATAGAACAAAATGTCTTTATTTTCCACTATAGTAAAGAAACAAATAAACATCAAAGAAATACACAGAGTAGATAAGCTATAAAAACCAGGAGGCTCCTGTGGCTCAAAGGAGTAGGGCACTGGCCCCATATATCAGAGGTGGTGGGTTCAAATACATGCAGCCCTGGCCAAAAACTGGGGAAAAAAAGCTATTAAAATTATTTTAGTTCTTTGTTTACATTGCAACCTGTTGCATAAATTCCAGAATTATACAGTTTAAGGAACTCTCAAAGAGATGGAATAGTTCACAGTCCTGAAATTTTTCTAACTACCTATTCATTATTCCTAGAACTCTAAAGTCAGGATTTCATGGTTTTACCAGGCAAAATTTACTATCTTTCCACTATGACCATCAAGAAATCCCAAGTACGAGGCTACATCCTTAATTATTAGAAAGAAAATGGAAAGCATTTGACCCAGATGAAGCATCTCCTGACTTACAAGCAAGGGCCTCTACTGTGATCCAGAAGTTTTAGATCAACGTTATCTTCTTGAAATTTATCCCAGATTTAGGTTATAATCTGCTAGCCTAACTGTTGTTGTTGCACGTGAACTCTCTTCTTAGCTCAGTGGAAACTGAATAGATTTTTCATTGCTACCTAAAAAATAGCTCCTTAAATATGTATACATATTAATTGTTTCCTGCCTCTCCTTCTCTGAGTAAATTACTCTCAATTCCTTGAGACAATTATGAAAATAAATGCGCTCCTGTCCAGGATTTTAAATGAAACAGGGTAAGTTTTTTTTTTTTTTTTTTTTTTGGCGACAGAGTCTTAAGCTGTTGCCCTGTGTAGAGTGCCATGGGTTAGGGTTAGGTTGTTTAGCAAACCCAGGCCAGGTTCAAACCAGCCAGCCTCAGTGTATGTGGCTAGTGCTGTAACCACTGTGCTATGAGCGCCAAGCCTGCTCTTAACTATTAAGAAATGCTTGACTTGGCTCGGCGCCTGTGGCTTAGCGGGCTAAGGCGCCAGCCACGTACACCTGAGCTGGCGGGTTTGAATCCAGCCCAGCCCGCCAAACAACAATGACGGCTGCAACCAAAAAATGGCCGGGTGTTGTGGCGGGCGCCTGTAGTCCCAGCCACTTGGGAGGCAGAGGCAAGAGACTCGCTTGAGCCCAGGAATTGGAGGTTGCTGTGAGCTGTAATGCCACAGCACTCTATCCAGGGTGGCAGCTTGAGGGTCTGTCTCAAAAAAAAAAAAAAAAAAAAAAAAATCTATACATATGTGTGTTTTATTTATAGTCAATTTTAGATTTAAATTTTCAAAATATCGCATACCATACAATTTACCATACAAATGGTCTTTAGTATATTCACATAGTTGTGTGACCCATCACCATAATCAGTTTTAGAACATTTTCACTACCCTCTCCAATACATACCCACCGGCAGTCATTGCCCTTTGCCCCCAGCTGTAGGCAAACACTAATCTACTTTCTGTTGCTATAGATTTGCCTATTTGTTCCTCATTTTCCCCTCACCCACACATACATTTAATCCATTTGCTCACTTACTTTGCCCAGTGCCAATCCAAACATCTCCCTCTCCAACTGTCACCATACTTTACTTGGTTTCACTTCTATAAATGTTCTATTTCAGTAACAAGTGACTTTCTGCCAGTTGCCCATGGCCACCATCCCTAGCTGACAGGGAATTTCCTAACCAGTTTTCTGCTTTGTCACTTATGAAGAAGCAGAGTGCTGGCTTCCTCTCTGTCACATCTGCTGCAGGGCAGAAGAGCTGCTCTCAAGGCATATGACTGGGTCAAAGACTCTAGGGTCTGTTCTCATCTCTTAGCCAACTTTAAAAGATGGAATTTGGGGAGGGGAGAGTTATTTGTTGCCTTTTTTTTTTTTTTTTTTTTGAGACAGAGCCTCAAGCTGTCACCCTGAATAGAGTGCAGTGGCATCACAGCTCACAGCAACCTCCAATTCCTGGGCTCAAGTGAGTCTCCTGCCTTAGCCTCCCAAGTAGCTGGGACTACAGGTGCCCGCCACAAACACCTGGCCATTTTTTGGTTGCAGTCGTCATTGTTGTTTGGCGGGCCCAGGCTGGATTCAAACCCACCAGCTCAGGTGTACATGGCTGGCACCTTAGCCAGTTGAGCCACAGGCACCGAGCCTGTTTGTTTGCTTTTGAGATGGAGTTTCACTCTGTTGCCCAGGCTAGAATGCAATGGCATCAGCCTAGCTCACAGCAATCTCAAACCCCTAGGTTCAAGTGATCCTCCTGCCTCAGCCTCCCAAGTAGCTAGGACTAGAGTTGCCTGCCACAAGACCCAGCAATTTTTTTTTTCTATTTTTAGTAGAGATGAAGTCTTGCTCTTGCTCAGGCTGATCTTGAACTCCTCAGTTCAAAAAAATCTTCCCACCTTGTCCTCCCTAGGATTATAGGCATGAGCCACCACACCCAGCCAGAAAATTCATTTTCACCCTAACTGTAGAAGATCTGATTGAGGAAAATCTAGGGAGATTGCTTTCTCAGTCTACATGTTTGCTTAGCTACTGAATATTTGCTTAAATACTGAAGTATTCTACTTCAGATTCAGTAACCAACCCAGTCTATGCTACTGCTCAAAACCAGAGTGTGGCCAATAGATGACCTGCTGTTCTTTTTTTTTTGTAGAGACAGAGTCTCACTTTATCGCCCTTGGTAGAGTGCCATGACGTCACACAGCTCACAGCAACCTCCAACTCTTGGGCTTAGGTGATGCTCTTGCCTCAGCCTCCCGAGTAGCTGGGACTACAGGTGCCCGCCACAGCACCTGGCTATTTTTTTGTTTTGCAGTTTGGCCGAGGCCAGGCTTGAACCGGCCATCTTCGGTATATGGGGCTGGCCACAGATGCCGCCCGACCTGCTGTTCTTTTAAAATCTCACCATCCCACCACCCACCACCATTACCACTCCACCCCTAATTAAGAAGTGGAGACTATATCCCCTCTTCTTGAACCTGAATCAAGCTTGAGACCGCCTCAACCAATGGGATTTGGTAGAATTGACTTTATTTAACTTCCAAAGTTTGGTCATAAAAATATGCATGACTGTGGCTCTGCGCCCATAGCACAGTGGTTATGGCGCCAGCCACATATACCAAAGGTGGCAGATTCGAGCCCAATCCAAGCCAGCTAACCAACAATGACAACTGTAACAAAAAGTAGCTGAGCGTTATGGTGGGCACCTGTGGTCCCAGGTGTTTGTGAGGCTGAGGCAAGAGAATCACTTGAACCCAAGAGTTGGAGGTTGCTATGAGCTGTGATTCCATGGCACTTTACCTAGGGTGATATGGTAAGACTCTCAAAAAAAAAAAAAAATGCACGACTGCTTGGTATGCTTACTCTTGCAACCCAGCTACCAACTGTGAAGAGATCCAAGCACCCTGTGGAGAGAGGCCCATGCAGAAAGGAATTAAGGCCTCTGGCCCACAACCTTGGCTGAGTTCTCAGCACCAGATTGCCAAGCACATGAGTAAGCTATCATGAAAATGAATCCTTCAGCTTCCAGTTGAGTCATCCCAGCTAATGCCATATGGAACAGATATGCACCATCAATTCATAAGAAATTAATGAGGGCAAGCTCAGTGGCTCACATCTGTAATCCTAGCACTCTGGGAGGCCAAGGCAGGAAGACAATTTGAGCTCAGGCGTTCAAGACCAGCATAAGCTGGCTCGGTGCCTGTCACTCAGGGACTAGGGCACCAGCCACATACACGGGAGCTGGCAGGTTCAAATCCAGCCCAGGCCTGCCAAACAACAATGATGACCGCAGCCAAAAAATATCTGGGCATTGTGGTGGGCACCTGTAGTCCCAGCTACTTGGGAGGCTGAGGCAAGAAAATCGCTTAAGCCCAAGAGCTTCAGGTTTCTGTGAGCTGTGATGCCATGGCACTCTACCCAGGGCAAAATAGTGAAACTCTGTCTCACACACACACACATAAAAGACCAGCATAAGCAAGAGCAAGACCCAGTCTCTACTAAAAATAGGAGTGGTGGCTCAAGCCTGTAATCCCAGCACTCTGGGAGGCCGAGGGGAGTGGATTGCGTGAGCTCACAAGTTCAAGACCAGCCTGAGCCAGAGTGAGACCCCTGTCTCTAAAACATAGCTGGGCCTTGTGGCAGGCACCTGTAGTCCCAGCTACTTGGAGGCTAAGTCAAGAGAATCACTTGAGCCTAAGAGTTTGAGGTTGTTGTGAGCTATGATGCCATGGCACTCTACTGAGGGTGATAAAGTGAGACTCTGCCTCAAAAATAAAATAAAATAAATAAAAATAGAAAAATTAGCTGGGTGCTGTGGCAGGCCCCTCTAGTGCCAGCTACTCAGGAGGCTGAGGCAAGAGGATTGCTTGAGCCCAAGAATTTGAGGTTTCTGCGAGCTATGATAATGCCACAGCACTCTACCCAGGGAGTCTTCCCCCCCAAAAATAAAAGAAAGTCGATGAAATACCATGAATACACAAGTGGATTAATATAATGTGGCATATATGTATCATGGGGTGCTACTTGGCTAGTTAAAAAAAGGTGAACTTGGCTCAGCGCCTGTGGCTCAACGGACTAAGGCGCCAGTCACATACACCTGAGCTGGTGGGTTCGAATCCAGCCTGGGCCCGCCAAACAACAATGATGGCTGCAACCAAAAAATGGCCAGGCGTTGTGGCGGGCACCTGTACTCCCAGCTACTTGGGAGGCAGAGGCAAGAGACTCGCTTGAGCCCAGGAATTGGAGGTTGCTGTGAGCTGTGATGCCATGGCACCCTCTCTCCAGGGTGACAGCTTGAGGCTCTGTCTCAAAAAAAAAAGGTGAACTAATACTTTTTGTAACAACTTAAATGGAAATGGAGACTATTCTAAGAGAAGCTTCACAAGAATGGAAAAACAAACACCATATGTACTCACTATTAAATTGGAACTAACCAGTCTACACCCATGTGCTGACTTGGTAGTAAAACTCAATGGAAAGCAAGCAGATGGGAGGGGACAGAAGGAGAGGAGTAAATTCACTCCTGATGAGTACAATGCCCAGTATCCGGATGAGGGGCACATTTACAACTGAAACTGCATAAAAGCAATTCATGGAACTGAAACAGGGGGACACCCATCATATTCTGAAATATAAAAAAAGAAATTGATGAAATAGTTATCAGCAACAGATAATTAAAGCACAGGGTAGGAAGAGTTTGCTTGGCTCAACCTTCTCTAGAGAAGGATGGTATTTATTTAGGTTCAAAGGGCTCCCTCTGGGCGGCTCCTGTGGCTCAGCGAGTAGGGCGCCGGCCCCATATACCGAAGGTGGCAGGTTCAAGCCCGGCCTCGGCCAAACTGCAAAACAAAAAGATAGCCGGGTGCTGTGGCGGGCGCCTGTAGTCCCAGCTACTCGGGAGGCTGAGGCAAGAGAATCGCTTGAGCCCAAGAGCTGGAGGTTGCTGTGAGCAGTGTGACGCCACGGCACTCTACCCAGGGCGATAAAGTGAGACTTTGTCTCTACAAAAAAAAATATATATATATGGTAGGACCAGGGGGCCAAGGGTAAATACCAAGAGCAACATTACCCCCATTCCTCCACACCTTTAGAGAAACCTTTAAGGCTGGATAATAAGGAAGGCAACTATGTACTAAATGTTTACCGTGTGCCAAACTGTGTGTTTTGTGGTGTCTTCTCATTTAAGCTTCTGCGGCCTGTGCACTAACATTACCCACATTTTAGACATGGAAAGCTTAAGTGACTTGACCAAATCTTACAGCCAGCTAATGGCAGATTTCAACTTAAATAGTCAAGATCCAGAGCCTGTGTTCTTGATCACTCTGCCTTAGAAGGAATGAACTTTAATGGGCTTAAAGAAGTCCACTAAAATAACATGTGAGCTACAAAAATATGATCCACATGTGACGTGTGACTTCACCTTCTCTAGTAGCCACATAAAAAAAGAAAAATGGGGCAGTGCCTGTGGCTCATCGAGTAGGGTGCCAGCCCCACATACCAAAGGTGACGGGTTCAAACCCGGCCTCTGCTGAACTGCAAAACAGAAAAATAGTCGGGCATTGAGGTGGGCGCCTGTAGTCCCAGCTACTCAAGAGGCTGAGACAAGAGAATTGCCTAAGCCCAGGAGTTGGAGGTTGCTGTGAGCTGTGTGACGCCACGGCACTCCATCGAGAGTGATAAAGTCAGACTCTGTCTCTACAGAAAAAAAAAAAGAAACTTTTTTTTTTTTTTGAGACAGAGCCTCAAGCTGTCGCCCTGGGTAGAGTGCTGTGGCATCACAGCTCACAGCAACCTCCAATTCCCGGGCTCAAGCGAGTCTCTTGCCTCCGCCTCCCAAGTAGCTGGGACTACAGGCGCCTGCCACAACGCCTAGCCATTTTTTGGTTGCAGCCGTCATTGTTGTTTGGCGGACCCGGGGGCTGGATTCGAACCCGCCAGCTTAGGTGTATGTGGCTGGTGCCTTAGCCCATTGAGCCACAGGCACCGAGCCAGAAACTTTTTTTTTTGAGACAGAGTTTCAAGCTGTCGCCCTGGGTAGAGTGCCATGGCATCACAGCTCACAGGCACCCGCCACAATGCCCAGCTATTTTTAGTTGCAGTTGTCGTTGTTTAGGTGGCTCAGGTTGGGTTTGAACCTGCCAGGCTCAGTGTATGTGGCTGGCTCCCTACTCACTATGCTACAGGTGCTGAGCAAAAATGAAACTATTTTTAATAATTTTATTTAAGCCGGTATATAAAAAAATTTTCTCTTTCTCTCTGTTTTGTTTTTCTTTGAGGCAGTGTCTTGCTCTGTTGCCTGGGCTAGAGTGTAGTGGCATCATCTTAGCTCCATGCAGCCTCTAACTCCTGAGTTCAAGCAATTCTCCTGTCTGCCGAGTAGCTGGGACTACAAGGCACGCCACCATGGCTGGCTGAGTTTTCTTTTCTTTTCTTTTTTTTTTTTTTTTTTTAGAGACAGAGTCTCACAGGCGCCCACCACAACGCACAGCTATTTTTTTGTGGCAGTTAGGCCGGGGTTGGGTTTGAACCCGCCACCCTCGGTATATGGGACCAGTGCCTTACTCACTGAGCCACAGGTGCCGCTCTCTATTTTTCTGTAGAGATGGAGTTTTGCTCTTGCTCAGTCTGGTCTCAAACCCCTGGCCTCAAGCGATCCTTCCCACTCAGCCTCCCAAAGTGCTAGGATTACAGGTGTGACCCACTCTAGCCAACCCAAATCTTATCATTTCAACATGTAATCAACATAAATAATTATTACATTGTTTTTTCATACTCACTCTTTTTTTTTTTGAGACAGAATCTCACTATGTTGCGTGGCATCACAGCTCACTGCAACTTCAAACTCCTGGGCTTGAACCATTCTCTTGCCTCAGCCTCCCAAGTAGCTGGGACTTCAGGCGCCTGCCACAACACCTGGCTATTTTTTTGTTGCATTTGTCATTGTTGTTTAGCAGGCCCAGGCCGTGTTCGAACCCGCCTTCCTCGATGTATGTAGCCAGCACCCTAACCCCTGAGCTACGGGCTCTAAGCCCATACTCACTCTTTCAAATGTGGTATTTTATACCTCCCGCTTCGGACTAGCCACATTTTAAGTGCTTAGTTGTACTCACAGCTATTACATCGGACAGCACAGGTCTAAAAGATCTCCAAACGTCACACTTGACATTGAAATGGCCAGGCTGCCCTTATTTCCTATCCAGAATAACCCCCTGTCCAGGCAGAGGCGGCTAAGCTATGCCCCCTTCAGATTACCAATCAGTTATTGGATTATCTGTCTGAGCCTCCCTCCCAACTCAGCCTTGGGGGACAACATATTACCGCCATCCTCATAAATGGCAGCTCTTTTTGTTATTAGAGGAAAAGGGTCTGGCTGCCTGTCACTGTCAGCCAATATCCACCAAACTATTTGTCAGAAGGTGGCAATTCTGGAGAACAGTAGCCTCTCCAAGATTGCTCTGTTCTTCCATTTTCAAAATCAGTTTTATCCATAAAGGTTCAAAACAAAGACCACATTAACTGTTTTATTTTAAATAATAAACAGCCCAACTCAGTGACAACCTATGACATTTCCAACTCACAAGTTAATTTCCTAAATCAATCCTCCTAAAGCAAAGACCACAATAACCCTTATTTTAAATAATAATCAGCATAACTCAGTGGCAATCTATTACAACATTTCCGATTCAAAAGTTAATTCCCTAAACTATTCGAGATGGGCAGGTTTCGGGTAGGAGCCAAATTTACAAAATAAGAAGAATGGGAGGCAGGGGGGTGAAGGTCAGGCAGGACCTAAACAGACCAGACCAGCAGCGTCACATCCGCCCTGGCCTGCCCAACTCCGTCTTATTCTCACTACATGTGCTTTCAGCTTTTGCCCCATGGACAAAAATCCAGATTTCATCGACCCTGTCCCTGTGGTTGTCTTGGTTTGCGCCACTGTCTGGACGGGTCCTGAGCACTCGCCCTGAACCTCCCGCTCCCTCTCTGCCTGGAGTGAGTCCAGGCTGATGAGTCAGAGTGAGTTATGAGTAATGCAGAAGGCCCTGGGACAATGGTCTTCCTGATTCGCTTTTGAATCACCTGATCCTCTTTGGGATCAGATCAAGCTGGGGGAATTGGCTCTGTCGGTTGGCAGGGCGGGGGCGCCCTGCTAAGATCTCTCATCTGGTCCCTCCTTTCCTTTTTGGCTCCCAGACAGTTCAGGCATTTGGCAGAGAGAACTTACATTTTCTTTGCTTTTGCTTTGAATTGTTTTTGCAGGAATTTGGCATAAATGAACCTGTGCCTGCACATGGCTTCCATTCTCTCAAGGTTTAGTTCATTGGTTTGGGATTTCACACACACACACACCCTCCCTTTTTCCTTTAAAAAGCTCTAACCATTAAAACATAACTCAGGAGCAGTTTAAATAAAAATCAAAAGAAGATGGTGGTTATGGTGTGTTGTCAGCTTCTCACTTGACTGAGACCAGACTTTCCACCTGAATCCTCACGTAGAATATTCTACAGATTTTACTTCCAGGACCCTCTGCCCACAGTATTGGCAGAGACGTTTATACGCTGGTGAAAATGTGAAACTCTTGCAAGAGAAAGAAGGGCTCCAATCCTGGAGGGATTCAAATGTTGAAATATAACAATGGAGTTAATTAGCATTGCAGGGCTCATAAAACTGCCTCCAGGGGCTCCTTGTTGGATTTAAATCAGGGCTTACTGGCGATGGAACAGCTCCCATGGAGAGACCCCTCTTCCTCCAACAGCTCTGAAAATCCACAGGTTTTTCATCCTTCTCCTTTTGCTCTGGGAGGAGGAGTAACAGCTGAGCCAGGATCTGGGGGCAGCATTTACCAGCTGCATGCTAATCGTGCCCCACCCCTTCCGAATCCAGACCTCCTTAACCCTTTAGGCTCACACTTAGCCTCAGCCCTGAGGGGCAGTCTTTCGGTGAGCCCAGACTTTCCCTGGTGGGGGAGGAAGTCAGGGAGGCCTCTGGCCCAAGTTTTCCTCCCAACTCAGCCTAAGGAAGTCCATTTCCTAGAGGACTCTGTCGTGTTTTCTGCTCTGGCCAGGAGCTGGATTCTCTGTAGATCTCTGCATGCATGTAACGCTGCTTGGTGGATATTACAATCCCCATTTTACAAATGAGAAAACTGAGACTCCAAGTGAGGAAGTACTGTTTCTTTCTTTCTTTCTTTCTTTTTTTTTTTTTTGAGACAGAGCCTCAAGCTGTCACCCTTGGATAGAGTGCTGTAGCATCACAGCTCACAGCAACCTCCAATTCCTGGGCTCAAGTGAGTCTCTTGCCTCCGCCTCCCAAGTAGCTGGGACCATAGGTGCCCGCCACAACGCCTGGCCATTTTTTGGTTGCAGCCGCCATTGTTGTTTGGCGAGCTGGGCTGGATTCGAACCCGCCAGCTCAGGTGTACGTGGCTGGCGCCTTAGCCCGCTGACCCACAGGCGCTGAGCCACAGGCGCCGAGCCAGAAGTAGTGTTCCTAAGGTTGGACCCACATAAGAGATAGTCCTGAGAGTTCAACCCAGATCCATCCTACACCAAATCCCTGTGCCAGAAATACTCTTCCCCTCTACCCCAAAACCGAATGGTGGAGATACCGATGCAATTATCACTGCCTCTAGCAATACTGCTACCAATGGGAGCAGTGAATGCTTTGTAACCCTTGCATTCGTAAAGACGGGTAACTAAATATAACACCCAAGAACCTTGTCAGAGCTGTTGGGTGTTGGTGGGAGAGTTCTGCTCTATGAGAGCTATCCCATCTCACACACAGCCTTGATTTAAATCTGAGGAGTTCCTTCAGGGGATTTTAGGATTCTATGACATATATAGATAGAGATATCTATATTTATATCCGAGTCTAGACAGGCATACCTCAAGAGATATTGCAGTTTTGCTTCCAGATGACAGCAATAAAGCAAAATATATCAATAAAGTGAGTCACACAAATCTTTTTATTTCCCAGTGCATATGAATGTTATGTTTAAGGCAAGGCACAGTGGCCCACGCCTGCGATTCTAGCACTCTTAGAGGCCAAAGTGGGAGGATTACTTGAGCTCAGGTGTTCCAGATCAGCCTGAGTAAGAGTGAGACCCTGTATCCACCAAAGTACAGAAAAATTAGGTGGGTGTTGTGGTGGGTGCCTATAGTTCCAGCTACTCAGGAGGCTGAAGCAGAAAGAATCATTTGAACCCAGAAGTCTGAGGTTGCTGTGAGCTAGGCTGACGCCATAGCGCTCTAGTCTGGGCAACAGAGTGAGACTCTGTCTCAAAAAAAAAATAAAAAATACCTTATTGCTAAAATATACTAGAGGTCACCCGAGCCTTTAGCAAGTTGTAATGTTTTTGCTGATGGAGGTTTGTAATGTTTTACTCAATGTGGATGGCAGTGATGGATCAGGCTGGTGGCTGGTAAAGGTTGGGGTGGTTGTGGCAATATCTTAAAACAAGCCGACAGTGAAGTTTGCTGCGTCGATTAACTCTTCCTTTTATGAAAGTTTCTCTGTAGCATGTGATGCTGTTTGATAGCACTTGACTCATAGTGGAACTTCTTTTTTTTTTTTTTGAGACAGAGCCTCAAGCTGTCACCCTGGATAGAGTGCAGTGGCATCACAGCTCACAGCAACCTCCAACTTCTGAGCTCAAGCGAGTCTCCTGCCTCTGCCTCCCAAGTAGCTGGGACTGCAGGCGCCCGCCACAAAGCCGGCCATTTTTTGGTTGCAGCCGTCATTGTTGTTTGACAAGCCTGGGTTGGATTCAAACCCGCCAGCTCAGGTGTATGTGGCTGGCACCCTAGCCGCTTGAGCCACAGGTGTTGAGCCCATAGTGGAACTTCTTTCACAATCCTAGTCAGTCCTCTCAAACCCTGCCACTGTATTATCAACTAAGTTTGTATAATATTCTAAATCCTTTGTTGCCATTTCAACAATTTTCATAGCCTCTTCCCCGGGAATAGATTCCATCTCAAGAAACCTCTTTCTTTGCCGATCCATAAGAAGCAACTCATTCATCTGTTCAAGTGTTATCATGAGACTCCTTCAGTTCAGTCTCATTTTCTGGTGCCACTTCTAATTCTAGTTCTCTTGCTATTCCCACTTTATCTGCAGCTACTGCCTCCACCAGCTCTTGAACCCCTCCAAGTCATCCATGGGGATTGGAATTAACTTCTTCCATATGCCTGTGAAGGCTGATGTTTTGACCTGCTGTCGGTAATCACAAATGTTCTTAGTGGGACCTAGAATGGTGAATCCTTTCCAGAAGGTTTTCAATTGACTTTACCCAGATCCATCAGAGGAATCACTGTTAATGGCAGCTAGAGCCTTACAAAATGTTAATGTATTTTTAAATAATAAAACTTTAAATCTAAAATTACTCCCTGATCCATGGGCTGCAGAATGGATGCCATGGTAGCAGCCATTAAAAAAAATTTACCTCGGCTCGGCGCTTGTGGCTCTACGGACTAAGGCGCCAGCCACGTACACCTGAGCTGGCGGGTTCGAATCCAGAATCCAGCCTGGGCTGCTAAACAACAATGACGGCTGCAACCAAAAAATGGCTGGGCGTTGTGGCAGGCGCCTGTAGTCCCAGCTACTTGGGAGGCAGAGGCAAGAGACTTGCTTGAGCCCAGGAATTGGAGGTTGCTGTGAGCTGTGATGCCACTGCACTCTATCCAGGGTGACAGCTTGAGGCTCGTTCTCAAAAAAAAAGAAACATAGAAACAAACATAGAAAAATAAAAATACAAAGTCATTC